>CAXKVI010000001.1:6898390-7080890 GCA_964058755.1 Campiglossa producta | reverse complement strand
AGAACATAAATTAAATTATAACACAAGAAAAAAAACAAAGTATAACTTTCATTTCTCTTTTTCTTTCACCCAGCGAAGCGGGTGAGGGTCCGCTAGTAATATTATAAAAAACCAGATTGTGCTGCTAACGTTCGATTTTGGAGCCATCAGCACTGCTTGAAGATTCACTGTGAAAATATATTGTTCAGAAGCTTTATCATTTTCTTTCTCTTTTCTTGGTGAATGATGGTGTAATCTGCTTGTGGAATACTTCAGACGGAGTAACGAGCACATATTTCACACTGATCCTCCTTTGGAGCAAACAAACTCGGATTTCTGCTCTCAAACTCAGAATGAAATAATGTAAGTGAAAGCGGCCGCACTTTGTGTGCTTTACACCAAACTTTTGAATAAAAATCGTAAATCTGTTTTTTTGCATTACAAAACGGCACCCAAAGGCATCTTGACCCAATTAAAGGGTCGAATACATAAAGCTTTGTTAACCTCGCCTGACTTTTGCTACCTCAAAACTTTGCGTCCAACTTCAGAGGTATGCTACAATGAACGCCTTGACGCTTCTCTTTTATACAATTGTTTTCGTTATTTATTTCATTGCATTCAGAGTGTCTTGGTTAATTTATTAATTTAATAGAGAAAAAATGAATAAATTATTATTTCCTCCAACTTTTTATTCTTTAATTAAAGCAAATTCATCAACATCTGATTGTCAAAGCAAGCAAAGCAAGCAAAATTTGAGAGTTTGCCAAATTTCAACCTCGCTTCAACTTTGAGATCTCCAATTTGCCATGCTTGGTTTAAATACGTATACTAAACTTTTCTGTCAAAGTCAAAGTTTGAGGTAAAGCCAAAATAAAGTTTTAGGTAACTGACCCATTAGAACAACACGTCGACCAATATTCAAGGTGTTCAAAAAAACCTTCTGCACACGCGCACATTTTCACTATTGACTTTGAAATGATATTTCAAACTACGAACTCTTCTGCATACACCAGGATCGGTACGATTGCGTGAATATAAAACTTTTGTAGAATGTACCAACATATTGACATATACTTTTTTTGCTTCCAATCCATGTTCCAGAAATCTTTGAATATTTCGTGCCTTTGAGCATCAGCAACGCTTGCACATTTCATTGCAGCTTTTCCACTTCTTTGTTTACACTTACACCTTAGCCTTAATGCTTTGCATTCTCTGTGTTTTTTATAATTCCACATCCCATCTTCTTTCCTTTTTCCATGGAAGCTTTTGCCCTTCTCTCGTCGCTTTTTATTTGACATTTGAATCCATTCGCTGTTTTCCACCTGCTTTCTCTTTTTGCTTTTTTTTGGGCTGATCCGTATATCGAAATAATCATCAGAATCACTATTAAAATCATACGACAGCAGTTCAATCACTCCATCATCTGATTCAATTTCGTATTTCGTCGCACCAGAAAACGAACGTCGTATATTACAAAACACAGTTTCGAGAAAATCGACTTTAAAGTTTAGAGCGGAGCTATACAAAAACTGTGCGGTAGATTTTTCTGAAATTTTGACGAGTTGTAGAGAGTGGTATTTATTATTATTTCCTATTTTCAAAAGTTTAATATCTTCAAAGTTTTAGAAGATATACGACTTTTCATTCAGAATGCATTTGTCGTATGTGACGTCTGCTCACAAATATATTTTTGACTCATAGACATACGACAAAGTATTGGGCTTTGCCAACATAACTAATAATAAACTTTAAAAAATATGGGTTTTTAAAAAATGACTTACCATTTTTTTAAAAATGTTCTAATTTGACGTCCGTATTTTATGTCAGACATATTTTACTTAGAAAATATGAGCACGATGAATGTATTTAAAATAAAAAGCATACTTTTTGTCCACATTCTTTTTATTTAAATTCAAAACTTAACATACTTAAAAAAAACTTATATGTACGTATGTATTTATCTATAAAAATCATAAATATTAAATAAATAAAAATCGTTTGTTACAAAAAATTAGCGGCAGGCGACGACAGCTCCATCTTGCTTGCTCAACTATACACAGCTGACAGAAAGAATTGCGCGCGTTACTGAGATTAATGGTGGAATTCTGTAAGGTGTATCTAGTCACTAATAGAGACATTTCGTGGTCTATTTCATATTTGATACAATTTGGTATTCAGTAAGCTGCCTCACATCTCTAGTCTCAATAAAGAGTCACTAATTTGTGATCTGCTTGTAGGCAGGTAACAAACGAAATTAATTAAAGAATATTGGATAAAAAATGATAAAAAATGTGAATTTACGAATTAGAAGTATTTATATGTTTAAAAAAAAGTTTATTAAACTAAAAAAAATTAAATAAAAAACAAAAATTTACTGTTCGCGGACCGGCACTTTAACCTGCGACCTCCCGCGTGATAGTCCGGACGCTTAACGCCTGGGCTACATCGACATCTACAGGGCGAGTGTCAAATGTGTTTCTTAAAATTTATGCAATTTTTGTATTCACCACACCTTAAAATGAGAGAGAGAGAGACTATGGTAGATTTCTTGTGACTTTCTCTTATAGAATACCGGAATCATCTCAAGTCACAAAAATTGTTTCTAATGAAATATCTCAAATTTAGTGACTTGATATGAGACAAAATTACAGAATACTGGTATAAGCTACGCAGGAATGCGACAAAAGCTTACAATTTGTCTGTATACGAATGTTGTATGTAGGCAGTTTAGCAGCTTTTACGACAAACGTTTTCTAATGATAACAAAAAATGAATTTCTATGGAAAATTGTCGTATGTGATATATTTCTGCTACATACGACAAAAAGCATACCGAATTGTTATATTTTGTAACATACGACAAAACGCACAGTAAATAAGTCAAAAACTAAAGAAGATAGAAAAAAACTGTTTGCAGAAATGAAAAGATCAGCCCCGAATTAGTTAATCTGCATCAAAACCTAAAAATGGTAAATTTGCACATTCGCCGTTCGTTTTCTGAGGCGACGAGAAAGTCTCAAGAAATCTACCAGAGTCTCTCTCTCGCTCATTTTAATGTGTGGTGAATACAAAAATTGCATAAATTTTAAGTAACGCATTCGACACTCGCCCCATAGATGTAGCCCACGCGTTAAGCGTCCGGATTATGACGCGGGAGGTCGCAGGTTCAAGTACCGGTCCGCGAACAGTAAATTTTTATTTTTTTTATTTTTTATTTATACCAGTATTCTATAATTCTGTCTCATATCAAGTCACTAAATTTGATATGTTTCATTAGATACAATTTTTGTGACTTGAGATGATTCCGGTATTCTATAAAAGAAAGCCACAAGAAATCTACCATAGTCCCCCTCTCGCTCATTTTAGGGTGTGGTGAATACAAAAATTGAATAAATTTTAAGTAACGCATTCGACACTCGCCCCATAGATGTAGCCCACGCGTTAAGCGTCCGGATTATGACGCGGGAGGTCGCAGGTTCCAGTGCCGGTCCGCGAACAGTAAATTTTTATTTTTTTTATTTTAAATTTAATAAACTTTTTTAAACATATAAATACTTCTAATTCGTAAATTAACTTTTTTTTAATTTTTTCACTTTTTTAAACAAATTTCTTTACTTAATTTCGTTTGTTAGCTGCAAGGCGAATTCATTACAGGTGGCATCCTCCGTCCATCCTAGAATTGAGTTATTAATCTCAACGTTTTTGAAATATTTTGCATAGGGCTCGTGAGTTAAAGAAGTAATTTGGCATTTTGCAAGTGTAATCGGCTTAAGTAATTAAGGTATGACATATTCTGTTTTTCTAGCTCATTTTTGAGTTATTTGTGTTTAAAAAGTGGGCGCGGTCGACATTAATCGTACAATTTTAGTGGATGTACTCTCCATAACATTAATATGATACCAACAAGTTTTATATTCGTACATCTTAAGCTTTAATATAAAAGTGGGCGTGGTCGATAGCCAATTTACTTTATTTTCAGTACGTGTGCTCTATAGCACATTAGTATACTACTATGTAAGTATAACAGCAACTTTACGTGTTCACAAAAACACATTATTCCTGCAATTTGATGTGACCTAGCACGTTTTAAACAACAGATGACTTAGCACTTCTGCATATCATTGCCAAACAAAGGGGAAAAAATACTTTTTTGTATTTTTTTAGTTGCAAATTTATGTAATTTAAGTTTAATTATCAGACTGCATTAAAAAAAAAACGATGACTTTAGCCCCAATTACATACAACTTTATGAAACTTTGACAAATGCCCGGCTCAGCTTAAAGCCCCAATTACATAAAGGGTCGATTACATAAAACTTTATTTCAACTTTACCTCGGACTTTAGCTTTGACAGATAAGTTCAATATACGTGTTTCAACGAAAGAAGGCAAATGGTAAACCTCAAACTTGAAGCAAGGTTGAAATTTGGCTTAATACCAGTATTCTGTAATTCTGTCTCATATCAAGTCACTAAATTTGAGATATTTCATTAGATACAATTTTTGTGACTTGAGATGATTCCGGTATTCTATAAGAGAAAGTCACAAGAAATGTACCACAGTCTCTCTCTCGCTCATTATAAGGTGTGGTGTATATAAAAATTGCATACAATTTAAGTAACGCATTTGACATTCGCCCTATAGATGTCGATGTAGCCCAGGCGTTAAGCGTCCGGATTATGACGCGGGAGGTCGCCGGCCCGCGAACAGAAAATGTTTATGTTTTTATTTAATTTTTTAAAATTTAATTAACTTTTTTTGAACATATAAATACTTCTTATTCATAAATTCACTTTTTTTTAATTTTTTCAATTTTTTAACAAATTTTCTTTAATTAATTTCTTTTGTTACCTGCCTACAAGCAGATGACAAATTAGTGACTCTTTATTGAGACTAGAGATGTGAGGCAGCTTACTGAATACCAAATTGTATCAAATATGAAATAGACCACGAAATGTCTCTATTAGTGGCTAGATACAGCTTACAGAATTGAGGTATTAATCTAAGAATTAAAACTTGGAGGAAATAATAAGTAATTCATTTTTTCTCTATTAAATTAATAAATTTACTAAAACATTCTGAATACAAAGAAATAAATAACGAAAACAAATGTATCAAAGAGAGGCGTCAACGCGTTCATTGTAGCATACCTCTGAAGTTGAGCGCAAAGTTTTGAGGCTGCAAATGTCAGGCGAGGTTAACAAAGCTTTAAGGGTCGAATACATAAAGCTTTGTTAACCTCGCCTGACATTTTCTACCTCAAAACTTTGCGTCCAACTTCATTTGACCCTTTATGTAGTTAAGGCTTAAAGCTTTGCAGGTTCCACTTGCATACAAAGTTTGTGGAACGTAAAGCAAAGCAAGATTTTGGCAAATGCTCAAAGTTTCACAAAGTTTTATGTTACTCGGGCTTTAGTACCTTTTCTAATGAAGCTAACAAAATTGTCCTTTCTTGAATCACTGTGAGTAGGCAGCTTGTGTCTTCCAAGTCGTGAATAGGAGATTCGTCTGGGCAATCTGACCGATTGGCGGTTGTGTAAAAATATCAACAATTTAAAAATCTTACCTCTTCTTCACCATTGACATCCTTCTGAGAATCTTTGTGCACATTTGACGACGGTGTGCTATTTTGGGAATCATCAGAACTCAATTCTACTTCACTTTCATTAGAAATGGGTTTATTCCTTACACACACAGCGGTCTCTAAATCATCCCAAGACATTTGCATCTTTAAAGAAATAAAATAATTTAGGGATTAATAACTCAGATGACTATTTATGCAATAACATCTTACATTTGACGACGGTGTGCAACTTTGGGAATAATCAGAACTCAATTCTTCTTCATCTTCATAAAAGACGGGTTCATTCTTTACACTCACAATGGATTCTAAGTCTTCTACAGACACTTGTACCTTTTAATGAATGAACGAATTTTAGAAATAAGAATTAAATACTATCTATGAACATCTTACATCGTTTACTTTGTTAACTCTCCGTTTGTTCGCTGAATTACTTTGGGCTTTTGTTTCTTGACAAATCTCAAGAGTCTCATGCGCCACTTCCATTGGTTGATCATTTAGCTCATATTCCGCTTTAATGACTGATTCATTTGCAAGTAAGATATCATTTGCTCCTTCAGATTTAATGGATTCCTTATTAAACTCAAGTTCTTGAATTTCTAATGGGCCTTTAAATATCTTGGCAACGTCGGCCTCACTTTGAACCTCAAATTCTTTATTAGTTCCCGATTCACTTGAAAGAAACACATCTTTCGTTTCTTGAGATTTAATGGATTCTCCTATATATGTAATTACATATTTGGATACCTCATTCGCTTCAAACCGACGCATGGACTGCAAACACATTTCCCGGAACTTGAAGAATTCATTGACTCTTTCAAAGCAACCCAAACAAAGGTATTTCGAACCTCTTTTAGTTGTGATAAATACATTTGATATGCATGCGGCTAGTTTATCAATGAGTCCAGGCATTTCCAAAATATCAATAAGAGCTGGCGCTTCTGTGGCCGGTGTAGAGTTTAGTACTTTAAAACACGCTCGGCACACTTTGGGAAGACGAAGATCCATGGTGCAGGAAAACTATTTAATGCTTATCGGAAAGCTTCTTGTATTTTTTTATCAATTTTTTCGCCACAGTAAAACAAGTTCTTTTTTTTTGCTTTAACTTTAACTGACAACTGTTGGTTTAGAGGGTTTTATTAACCTCTATACACCAGGGTATGAATACGTTCCGTTATTTATTAGTAGTATACGGTATTTTAATAAAACAAGTTCCCAAAGCAATCCCTACTAGACGGGCCTAACCATTGTTATAAATACTCACTAATACATACAAGTAAAAATTCTGTTTTTGCACACACACTCAAAGCCATCTGTCAACGGTTGCTTTTTCTTCTTCTTCTTTGATATTGTGATAATATTGCAAGTGCGCAGTTAATAATTTTATAAAATATTTTACAAGGAGTTTTGTAGTGAAATTACTGCTAAATCGCACAGATTGATAATTCGAGAGTATAAGTTGAAATTGGCATTGAAATTTACTCAACTTATCAACTTATATGTTCTCATTATCAATTTACGTATTCTCATTATCAACTTCTGTATTCTCAATAACAACTTATATTTCTCATTATCAACTTTTGTTTTCTCAATATCAACTTGAAAAGGTGTAGTACTAATCAGTGTGTTCAAACCAAAGTATCCCAGTGGGAAAAGGTAATGTTTGGTAATGTATAAAGTAAGGTATATCCCCTATAAAATTTTTTATGTATAATGGAATTCATGCATTACTTTTTCTACAGCAATGTCATAGGAAAAGTAATGTTTTTGAAAAATAAAGCCTTACGAAATACATTACATGGGAAATTTTTCAAATATTTTTTCATGCGTTACTTTGCTCATGCTTCTTTTCATGGATGAAAAAGGTAATCATTGTGTATCAATACCAAGTGTAAACTCTTCTTTTGACAACACACATTAAAATGTCGGTTTGTTTACATCCTGCACATATTAAAATGTCGCCAGCACCGAATAACAGAAAAGCAAATGGCGTTGTTTAACATCCTGCACACATCAACATGGCGGTCTCCTATCTTTTACCTAATGGTAGAAAGAGATGGGAAGATGTAAAGAAGTGAGACAAAAAAGGAAATTAAAAACAGGTGACTAAACTTACTTTGAAGTTTTCACGACTATATCTATGATATCACACTTGTTATTAACCACAATCTCAAACACGTGTTAAACTCATTTTGGAATTTTGACGTCTATCGTCAAGTGAATTCACTTGGTATAGATTCACAATGAAGGTAATGCATTACCTACTTTCCCACTGGGATATTAAACAAAGTAATAGTGAACTTGACAGTTCTCTCTTTTCTGTAGGAGTTTTCCTGTCAAATGAAAAAAAAATATTAACCCGTTCTGTTTAAGATTTTTAAATTTTTTCAATAGTGTGAAGAAATAGCAAATTGTTTCATATAAATACAATATCGCTTGCCTGAGTTCCTTGCACGTTTAAATAGAGTTTAGAGTTTACATTAGCTAGACTCTAGCACATTTTAGCTAAGATGAATGATCTAATCTCTTTTCAACTGTATCTTAGACCGAATACGAAACTGTAAGCGATTATAATCGATTCATTAACCCTGCGGGTTAGGGGTTTATAATATGCCCGTGGTGGAATGCCTGTCACAAGAGGCGACTAAAATCCATTTCGACCACGGTCACGAGGCTGATGAAATTGACAATGGAAATAGTAACATAAGGTGGTTCGACAGCTGTGGGAGCATGGACTCAATACCGTACAACTCTGTTTGGTCCGTCACGTCCCTCTTACAGCAGCAACAGCGAAGCCGTTTGATTCCTCGAAACCGAAATCTAAATCGTAACAATTAATTTAATAAAAAGAAGAACGAAACTGTTTCAAAATCCAGAACCGGTTCCAAACAAGTTCTGCTCAGAGCAGAAATGCCATGAAACACTGGAGTTTCGATAGTTTCATTTTATTTGGTTTTTTTGTTTAAATCTTCAAAATTAATGCAAAATCACGTATACCAAAATATTGATTTACTTGCAAGCTAATTTTTTTGAAGTCTTCAAAAATTTATTTTTTCCCGACTGACAATTGCGTCTCTGCTCTAACTTAAGCGGGCTACTCACCTGCCAAGAAATGTCAAACTCCATATAAAAAAACGCCCAAGAAATGGTCAAGAAACGTTTTCACATGTCAAACTTTCTTGAGGCAGTACTCAGTTCATAAGAAAATATGCAGTACTTTTCGATAGGTGGCAGCGCCGGTTTACCTCAAGAAATATATACGAGCTTATTTACGTGCAGATCCACGGCTAAGGTGAGTACATATTTCGCTAAACATATTTTGTACATTTTTATAAGAGTAATTTGCAAAAAAAAGGAAAAATTTGGTAAACGTCAAAATTTCTTGACCAGGCACAAGAAATATATGCTCTTTTTTTTCTTGAGGCATTTCTTGGCAGGTGGGTAGCCCGCTTAACTCCATAAAAAAGGCTAGAGCAGAAATTTGTGATCTGGATTACTCTAGTTTTTTTTTTAGCGTACTCATGAAACAAAAGATAGAGCAACCTAGAGCAAGAATGTCTGCATTCATACAGAGGCAACTTTTGTTGCTTTTATCAGCAATTCTCTTTTGGTGTTGCTCAAGTGTTGCTGATGGTCTTCATACACAGGCAAGGAGTTTCAGTTTTTTTTTATGAGATACTGTGTTTTTATCACAAATTTTTCGAAATTATTGTGCTAAGTAGCTGATTTCTGCTGCTTATTAAGAATTTATACCGAATTTGAAAAAAAATGAGAAACTACGCAATTTAAAATTGCAGCTAATATGACGAAGTTGCGAAGAATGGCAACACAAAGCGTGTTGACCGAGCACAGGCAACTCTGTACCATTCCCCTTCCGTCGTCGCTCTCTCTCCCATCATTCGCTAAAAAGCAAGCTGTTGCCAGCAAGTCCTTGCCTTGTTTGAATGCAGTAAAAGCAATTCAAATATCGACAACTGGGGGTGAATTCTGGTTCTATGAAATGATAAAATGAAAAGAATTTTCATACAAAATTTGTGAAAAGAAACTTCATATCATAGAACCAGAATTCACCCTCAGGTATTGGTTTCCTTTAGCACCCAACTGTTAAAAAACTGGATAAAATTATGGGAGAGGGATCAAAATACGTGTTTTGGCCTCATGATTACGAATCCGGAAGCGCTTTTTAATATTTTGCTCCTGTGAAGAGATATTTGCAAAAAGGTGTTCTGCGGAGGAATACTGGGGATGGCGTAGCCGGTGCTGGACCGGCTGAGGGTCCCCAACTCAGAAAGGTGTTCTGCACACAAATACAATGTATCCCGAAGCAAATTGGGAGCGGACCCATGCCATTTTTCGGTTTTTTGAACATAACTTTTCACTTAAACAAATAATTGAAAAAGCGCCAAAACACGCCTCTTGATCCCTCTCCCACAATTTTAACAAATTTTTTAGCAGTAGTGTTAAGAAGGCTTAATAACTTTATTATTATTATTATTAATAAATAATTCTTTTTAAAAAAATACAAATTTTTTCACAAAATTTAACCTTCATTTGTGAAACTTTTGAAATTCCAACAAGTAGCGCTAGAAATGTGCATACTTTCAACATGGTCGATAAATCGCTATCGAAAAAAAACCATCGATAGTGCCTCACCAAGAAAACTATCGATAGTATCGATAGTTTCATCGAGTGTTTTCCAGCTCTAGTGCAAATAGCCACAGCCTATAAACAATGGTGTAAATTTGATTACTGTGCGAACTTGTAGCTCATTTGTAAATATTAAACCATTCCTGTTTAAATAAGAAAGCCTGCAGATTTACTTAGCATCATGGATCTACCTACTCTGGTAGTATCCGTGTTGGATCGTGATAATATGTGCCGGGCGTGTTTCAAGGAACTAAATACTGTAACAGCCACAGAAGCATCAGCTCGAGTTAATATGTTGGAAATGCCTGGACTCGTGGATAAACTCTCAGCATGCATATCAAGTATATTTATCACAACTAATGGGGGTTCGAAATACCTGTGTTGGGACTGCTTTGAAAAAGTCAATGAATTTTATGAGTTCCGGGATATGTGTTTGCAGTCCATCCGCCGGTTTGAAGAAACTCAAACGTTTAAGACAGAATCAATTGAATCTGAAGGAACGAATGATATCTTACTTTCAAGTGACATGGTTATTAAAAAAGAATATGAGGATCATGATGAGAACGACCTTTCACCAATATTTGAAGGCCCATTAAAAAATCATGTAGTTCAGTTTAATAAGGAATCCATTAAAACTGAAAGCATGATTGATCTCTTGCTTTCAAGGGAATCGGTTGTTAAAGGAGAATTTCAGCTACATGAACATACATTGGACTCAAACAGAGAGACGACGATGCTACCACAAGTTGTGAACAACTCTCTGCAGATATTTCAAGACTCATTAGAAAATCAGGAATCTCAGTTTAAAAAGGAATCAATTGAAACTAAAGGAACGAAAGATCTCTCGCTTCCAATTGGCTCGGTTGTTAAAGAAGAATATGAGCTACATGAGCAAGCACTGGTCTCAAACAGAGATGTGAGTGCCAAGAATGAAGCAGTCTCTGAATTCACTAATTTAGCCAATAAACGTAGGAGAAGTACGACTGGAAATTTTGTAAATGTACCTGTCTGGAATGAAGGTGACAAAGATTTGAGTTCTGATGATTCCCGAAATACCACGTCGTCGCCAAATGTAAGATGTAGTTACATAAATAGTCATCTAAATGATCGATTCCTAAATTATTTTATTTCTTAAAAGCATAGCTGTTAAATAATGATTACGATTAGTAATCGGTTAGATTATTTTCTAAAAAGAATTGTAATGATTATTTATTGTGCGTTTGCAAATTATCTAAGGCTAGACCCAAAAGGATCGCTATGGTGACACTACCCTGCAGCCCTGTTGATAAATTAATAGACTCCTCCAAGGGCGTACCCAGCTCTTCTCATTGGTTCGAAAAGGGGTGAGGCGGGGGGATTTAAATATTTGCTAACTATAATTTTTCTTGTTTTTTTTTTCATTCAGTTTCATTCGGTACGATTAGGGCAACGGTCCCCTTGTTTCATAATTGCTTTCAAGAAAAATTGACACGAATAGAAAACACACAAGAGAACGCCAGCAGAGTTGAGTTCAAGAATGTGCTGGTGTAAAAAGGCACTAAGATTTTCATATAGTTAATTTTTTTAGACATCTACCATAGCAAACCGTAAACCATTGTACATGTGTACAATGCCGTAATCTCTGCAGGGGCCTTACAATGTATTGATGCAATAATTCCATAACGTAACCAATTTATTACCTCATGGAATTATTTTAACTTTTGAAATTCTACTAATTTTTACTGAAAATTTCCAGCAACTATATCGACAAAGGAAACACAATGTTGAAATATGGGCCAAAGTAGCAAAGACAGCAACTGAACGCAGTCGCGAACATAGAGCACGAAAAATGGCGCTTAAAAAATCATCAGCAACTGAAAATTCACCATATAGTAGCCAAAGGGAAAAAAAATTTGAAATAGGAGGCAAAGTAGCAAAGACATCAACTGAACGCAGCCGCGAATATAGAGCACGGAAAAAGAAACTGTGAAACCCAAAAAATATGACGGGTGAGCTGCGCTCAGACCGTGCAGGATGATGGGCATCATATGTAGTCTATTAATTTTAATCAATAGAAGAAAGTTTAAGATATTGCAACTGATCAGCAATACAACGCATTCGATGTTCGATAATATTCGACAGTTGTGCTTGGAAAAGTACCTTTGCAAATCAATGAAGGAAATTCAGGAAAATGAAGAAGATTTGAACAGAGCTGGGCGATAAGGACTACGATTACAGTAATTGTAATCTCACTTTTTTTTAAATTACGATTACAGTAATCTATAATCCATGAAAGCAGAATTACGATTACGTAATTGTAATTATTTCTTTTTTAAATTACGATTACGTAATCGGTTATTTAGGCACATAGGATTACGATTATTTTTTTAAATTGCGATTAATGCGGACTGTTTTCTAAGGTGTAGTGTATAGCCAAGCCATACTAAAATATATCTTTAAGCATATTTTTTGAAATCAAATGTTTAGAATGAGTCTTCTGACTATGTAACAGCAGCCAAAATGTGCTGATCATCCACGAGGTAGGTTTAACTCAACGCCCTTTTTTAATTAACGGCTCTAGTTCACTTTTGGACGCTTTACAAGCATTACAGCGTGGACAAGCAAAATTTTTAATACCAGCATGCCGCAATTTGTGCATCTTTAGTGAGGTAATTGTTTTTAAACGACGGTTACAATTTGGTTGGTCGCATTTGTATGGGTATTCCTGGCCCTTATGTTAGTTACTTCGATGCTTTTACGTGATTTTTTATTTGATAACGATTTACGGCAGCCATTTTCATGAGCTCTAAGGTGCCTTCTAAACGTTTCGGGCCACCAAAATGATTTATCGCAGTCCTCGTTTGTACAATAATACGGTTTAAGTTGATGTTTATTATTCGGATTCTCAGGCCAACATCGATGCCTTAAGCTTTCGGCAGAATCAGTCCGCCAATACGTCAGTTGCGTCACGTACGTCAATTTCAGAGCAATTTCTACTTTGACGTATCCGTCGTATCTGGCGTTACTCATACAAACACCCGCAGTCTACTTTGCTGTCAGTTATTTCGACGTACGTGACGTACGTGTCGGATTGATTCTGCTGAACGCTTTATTAGTAAGGCGCGCTCCATGAATGATTTAGCGCAGCCTTCGTACGTACAAGGATAAGGTTTCAGGCCATCAATGTTTTTGACATTTATAACAAGAATATGTTTTGCTCTCAAAATACCTATGTTGATCCCTGCTAGACAGTCTTTTGACATTCAGTCAGCTTTGTAATGTTGCCTTTGGAAACGTGATAGAAAATCGTGATGTAAATATCAGCTGTTTTATATTTACATCACGATTTTCTATCACGTTTTCAAAGGCAACATTACAAAGCTGAATGAATGTAAAAACACTGTCTAGTAGGGATGTCTTTTAAGTGTCTTGATCGATGTGCATGATTTGACGCAGCCTTCGTAAGTAATACCTCCCTTGACCAATATGGAGGGTATCTGAGATAACCCCGAAATATCCCGTTAGCGCGGGATTGTCAATTTAAAATCCCGGATTTTCAAAAACCTTCGCTATGCGATGCCTTAATATAAAAACAGAGTGAGGTAAATAGTATGGTTTGCCCTTGCTTATAGTCCTGTTTACATTGCTCAATTTTTCATTCAATATCATATCATATTTTCAGGCTCCTTGCAGCTAAAAAATCGGAAATATTCGGGAGATATCTACTTATTCTGTTGAGAAAAAAAATTAAAAAATGTCTTAAAATTTTTATTTAGATTTTTTTTTGAATGGCGTAAACAACCGTCAAACAGTTCTCAAACAAATTGGTTAGTGTAAACGGGTAGTCAACTCAATTCGGAATCAACGGCACATGCGACGAAAATTGATTCCAAAATTGAACAATGTAAACAGGCCTTATGTCTACACCTTCATACAACCAAGTGACCTAACGCGTTTACTTGGCCTTTTATACGTGTTCTAATATAGACAACCAAATCTCGTTAAAGTCGATGGAATTTGACATAATGAAAACCAGCCTTAAGTGGATAAAATATATCTATCGACTTTCGCGAATTAATCCCAGCGGGAAGCTCCGTCGAAATAGCTGTTAGACCTCCACATTCCTGGGACCAAAACCCGCATATGGTATCTTTGGGGTCGTGCATATATGACGTCACGCTCTTTGAGGGGGGAGGGGTCTGCGATTTGTGACGAAAACTACCAAAAATCGCGTGACGTCATATATGCACGACCCCTTTCCCGAAATTTTTTCCAAAGGGCCTATTATCAATTACGTCGAAACTCGAAAAATTACTCAATTTATCGGAATTCAGTTCCCATTTCGACGGAATTGGTAATAGGCCCCCAAGTGTTTTTTCGAGTTGACGTGTAATCTATGCATGCAATTACAAAAAAAAAAATTCCATTCAAAACGGCCACGATAAAAAACCGAAAACGCAAAACCCGCATGAAAACATCGATTTTTTGACATACCTAAGCAACAGCTGATCAGAAAAAAAAAAACAGCACGCAAAATACTGCAACTTCTCAGCGCTTATTTAAGAAACTTTAAACTCAAAATTATAACTAAAATTAAACTTTTAATAAAATGACAACAACATCAGCCAATAAAAAGGAAGCAGATAAGCGCGTATTTTTCGAAAATGAACAAATGGACTCACTGGCAAAACATTTTGTGGGCAATTTTAACAGGTTTGTCTCACCCATACGGCATTAGTTTGTTATGAATTATTCAACTTATACCTTGTAGATACCGTGAAAATATTGTGATACCAACAAACAATGGCCCAGTACAAATCAAAACCAATGAAGAGAAAATGATCGAAAAAACCGTGGAGAGCTGCGCATTCAAATCCATCACAGCCTGCATAATGGGTAAGTGAAGTTGTTGGAATTGCATATAAACATACTATGCGTTTGTCATAAAAATGCCGCCTTTTCATCTCTTTACAGGTTATGGTTTGGGTGCTGCGCTCGGTCTCTTTAGTGCCTCGGTTAATCCCAGTCTCACCGATCCGCTGTTGCACGAGAAGAAACAGACTGCGCGCGAGATATTGCGTGATATGCGTAAGACTACGCATGGTTATGCAAAGAATTTCGCTATGATTGGTATGGTCTTCTCGGGTGTTGAGTGCACCATCGAAAGTGTAAGTTGCAAACTTATTTGAATAAATTAAGTTGATACATTTTGTTGTATGCTCAATAGTACCGCGGTGTGACGGATTGGCGTAATGGCACCTATGCCGGTGGTATCACTGGTGGTTTGATTGGTTTGCGTGCCGGCGTAAAGGCTGGTATTGTGGGCGCTGCTGGTTTTGCTGCCTTCTCCACAGTCATTGATTATTATATGCGACATAAGATGTAGTAGCCTTAAGGAATAAGTTTAAGATGCGTTTTGTTTCTATTTTATTCTGATAAGATTGTACAACAGCTGAAAAATCCCAGAGGGATTCTCATCGGTTTCTAAAGCTGTTGGGTGTGCTGAATCCAAATATGAAGTCAGATTTTTCGGGTCACCATAAAAAAGGTTTACAACTACCATTGCAATCTTGCAAACCACCATTTGGAGAGAAAAAGTTGGCTGACAAGAAAATCCGACTTCAGATTCGGATTCAGCGCACCCAAAAGCTTCAGAAACCTTAAAGAAGCCGGGTGGGATTTTCAAAAACTTCAATTTTGTTGTACCGTGTCATCGGATTATATTGCTTAAAGTCTGTTAAGATCGTGTTAAAAATATATGTAGATAAAACAACTCAAGAAAATTTGTTCAAGAAACTTTTTAAAGAAACGTTGAACAAAACTTAAAAGAAACCTTATTAAAAGAAATTTTGAAACCTTTTAAAAGAAAGGCTTCTTTAAAAGAAAAACCCCTTTGAAACCTCTTTAAAGGAAACCTTTTTAAAGGAAACCTTTTTAAAGGAAACCTTTTTAAAGGAAACCTTTTTAAAGGAAACCTTTTTAAAGGAAACCTTTTTAAAGGAAACCTTTTTAAAGGAAACCTTTTTAAAGGAAACCTTTTTAAAGGAAACCTTTTTAAAGGAAACCTTTTTAAAGGAAACCTTTTTAAAGGAAACCTTTTTAAAGGAAACCTTTTTAAAGGAAACCTTTTTAAAGGAAACCTTTTTAAAGGAAACCTTTTTAAAGGAAACCTTTTTAAAGGAAACCTTTTTAAAGGAAACCTTTTTAAAGGAAACCTTTTTAAAGGAAACCTTTTTAAAGGAAACCTTTTTAAAGGAAACCTTTTTAAAGGAAACCTTTTTAAAGGAAACCTTTTTAAAGGAAACCTTTTTAAAGGAAACCTTTTTAAAGGAAACCTTTTTAAAGGAAACCTTTTTAAAGGAAACCTTTTTAAAGGAAACCTTTTTAAAGGAAACCTGTTTAAAGGAAACCTTTTTAAAGGAAACCTTTTTAAAGGAAACCTTTTTAAAGGAAACCTTTTTAAAGGAAACCTTTTTAAAGGAAACCTTTTTAAAGGAAACCTTTTTAAAGGAAACCTTTTTAAAGGAAACCTTTTTAAAGGAAACCTTTTTAAAGGAAACCTTTTTAAAGGAAACCTTTTTAAAGGAAACCTTTTTAAAGGAAACCTTTTTAAAGGAAACCTTTTTAAAGGAAACCTCTTTAAAGGAAACCTTTTTAAAGGAAACCTTTTTAAAGGAAACCTTTTTAAAGGAAACCTTTTTAAAGGAAACCTTTTTAAAGGAAACCTCTTTAAAGGAAACCTTTTTAAAGGAAACCTTTTTAAAGGAAACCTTTTTAAAGGAAACCTTTTTAAAGGAAACCTTTTTAAAGGAAACCTTTTTAAAGGAAACCTTTTTAAAGGAAACCTTTTTAAAGGAAACCTTTTTAAAGGAAACCTTTTTAAAGGAAACCTTTTTAAAGGAAACCTTTTTAAAGGAAACCTTTTTAAAGGAAACCTTTTTAAAGGAAACCTTTTTAAAGGAAACCTTTTTAAAGGAAACCTTTTTAAAGGAAACCTTTTTAAAGGAAACCTTTTTAAAGGAAACCTTTTTAAAGGAAACCTTTTTAAAGGAAACCTTTTTAAAGGAAACCTTTTTAAAGGAAACCTTTTTAAAGGAAACCTTTTTAAAGGAAACCTTTTTAAAGGAAACCTTTTTAAAGGAAACCTTTTTAAAGGAAACCTTTTTAAAGGAAACCTTTTTAAAGGAAACCTTTTTAAAGGAAACCTTTTTAAAGGAAACCTTTTTAAAGGAAACCTTTTTAAAGGAAACCTTTTTAAAGGAAACCTGTTTAAAGGAAACCTTTTTAAAGGAAACCTTTTTAAAGGAAACCTTTTTAAAGGAAACCTTTTTAAAGGAAACCTTTTTAAAGGAAACCTTTTTAAAGGAAACCTTTTTAAAGGAAACCTTTTTAAAGGAAACCTTTTTAAAGGAAACCTTTTTAAAGGAAACCTTTTTAAAGGAAACCTTTTTAAAGGAAACCTTTTTAAAGGAAACCTTTTTAAAGGAAACCTTTTTAAAGGAAACCTTTTTAAAGGAAACCTCTTTAAAGGAAACCTTTTTAAAGGAAACCTTTTTAAAGGAAACCTTTTTAAAGGAAACCTTTTTAAAGGAAACCTTTTTAAAGGAAACCTTTTTAAAGGAAACCTTTTTAAAGGAAACCTTTTTAAAGGAAACCTTTTTAAATGAAACCTTTTTAAAGGAAACCTTTTTAAAGGAAACCTTTTTAAAGGAAACCTTTTTAAAGGAAACCTTTTTAAAGGAAACCTTTTTAAAGGAAACCTTTTTAAAGGAAACCTTTTTAAAGGAAACCTTTTTAAAGGAAACCTTTTTAAAGGAAACCTGTTTAAAGGAAACCATTTTAAAGGAAGCCTTTTTAAAGGAAACCTTTTTAAAGGAAACATTTTTAAAGGAAACCTTTTTAAAGGAAACCTTTTTAAAGGAAACATTTTTAAAGGAAACCTTTTTAAGAGAAACCTTTTTAAAGGAAACGTTTTTAAAAGAAACCTTTCTTTTTAAAGGAAGTTAACACGAAGCAGAAACGAAATCCTTCATAATTTGAGACACCCAGTATGGTTGCCCATTGAAAAATTTTCCCAGGTAGTTAAACCTTTTATTTGATTCTGAACAAACTTTGACATTTTCTCCAAGCACCATAAAGCATGCGTCCCAGTTACAACAAAAACCGCAAGAGTCTCACACACACCCATAAGTAGAATGTCCATAAGTACGAACAATAAGAAATGCGAAAAAAGTATAAAACACTAAATTGCAGTTTAACCGTAACGTGTAGGAATTTAATAGCTACAGGTAAAAGAAATAAAATCATCTGCAACTGCAAAAGGTACCATGGATGACGAAGGCATACAAACATATCCAAGAGGGTATACCCAGATAACCAGCGGAGTGGGAACGACGTACCAACTTATTGAGGCTCCGAAAAGGATACCAAACGATACTCTGCGGGATTAGAAAAAAAAGTGAGTCCGAAATGTTTTCGAAAGATCACATTCTAAATGATTCCGACCTTAAGCTTACCGGAACCTCATCTCATCACAAGTCTCGAAAATAACCTCTAAAAAATACCGAAAGTATTTCAAAATCATCCTAAGTAGTGACTAGTAGCCAAATCTTTTGAACAGATTGGTACCTCATTGCCCATTTATCAGGAAAATAATGCCGACTAAGTATAAGAGAGAGACTTTTTTTCAACGATCTCAAAATCATTTGATTAGCTGAGCTCCGTGACTTAAAATGTATCACAATTTTGTGCCGAAAATAATCTCAAACAAATCCCGTAACGATTTCAAAGTCATCCTCAAGAAATGTTATCCACCGGAAAAAAAAAATTGATTAAAAGAGGGTGTTCCTATTGGAGTAAGTGAGGAACTGCTCATGCTTAGCAGGTAGTATGTTTGATAAATAATCAAAAAACCCAGTACGAAAACACCGCTAGGTGGCGCTTTACTGCAGCGGCTGAAGTCGAGATACAAAGTACAAGTCTTCCATATTTCCTTTCTTCGCGTTAACTTTGGAGAGCACCTGTTTTTAACAATGCATTGCCCTGTCTAGAGTGTATGATCATTCCGAAGATCTTCATCAAGCTCTTCTAAGGGGAGTCCAAGGAAACGTGCAGTTTCAACAGGGTTTGTCCAGAGGGACAGAGGGGTTAGAAGAGTAGGTTCAGATGAACAATTGAAGAGATGTAGAGTATCAGGGGGGGTCCTACCACATGCAGGGCATGTGTTTGAGATTGTATTATTAAGTCTGGATAAGTAGGAGTTTAACCTTACACTATATCCAGACCTAAGCTGTGCCAAGGTGACTCTTGTCTCCCTTGGTAAGGTGCGTTCTTCTTCAGCAATATCCGGTGGAGGACTGTTCAGAACGGGATTCACAGGTAGAGATCCGACAAAAGTGTCTACCGATTCGGTGTGGATGTCGGTTAGAGCCCGCTTATGATTCTGCAGATCGGCAAGGTAATATGATGCCGGATCTCATCATAATGCTTACGGAGATGTCTCCTTATGTCTCTCGGGGGCGGATCTATGTCCAACAGATGACGGTTTGGATGTGCTGGCTTGTGGCAGTTCAGATGGAATTGCCTGCTCAGCATTTCCGCATGCTCTTTAACATTGAGCAGTTTTGCCTCCTGATGGAGGTGAGACTCGGAAGACATGAGGAGACATCCCGTAGCAGTTCTGAT
Organism: Campiglossa producta; assembly: GCA_964058755.1. Lineage (NCBI taxonomy): Eukaryota > Metazoa > Arthropoda > Insecta > Diptera > Tephritidae > Campiglossa > Campiglossa producta. The sequence goes on along the minus strand of CAXKVI010000001.1, from coordinate 7,061,023 downwards.
GGCAGTATTTTGGCAGACTTGTAACTTCGTCCAGTTGGTGTTATGTACATTAGGCGACCATATGGGCGCAGCATAGTCAAAGACTGGTCGGCCAATGGCCTTATATGTAGTCAGCAACGTTTCTTTGTCTTTTCCCCAAGTACTGCCGGCAAGTGACTTGAGGATCTTGTTGCGACCACGTACCTTTGAGACCATTGCAGACACATGACCAGCAGCTGAAAAGTATTATCCAGTGTCACCCCTAATAACTTTGGGTGGCTGACAGTTGGTAGCTTAGTGGATAGCACCTCATTTGGTTAACTGGGTTGTATATGACTGTTTGTTGAGGTAATTTATAGCTACGCGAATATGAAAGATATCAGAAAACAAAACAAAAATGCTATATTTAAACGCACAACATGCAATTCCGACTGTATCAAACCAAATCAAATCTTTGCTAAAGACGGCAATAAAATCAAAACCAAACGAAACGGACGTTTGGCGCGCATCATGCGCTACACCACAAAAGTCAAACCGCAAAGTGGGGTGATGAATGCAAGGTGTATGTATATATGAAGGTGTGTGTGTCACTTGGCTTAGTGCAGCTGACCGGTTTCGGTACCTATGCCGCGTGCGTTCCCTCTTAACCCAGTCAATAATTTTTGGTCGCTTTTTTATACCCAGCGTACTTGTATTATGTACAAGGGTATTATAATTTTGTCCACATAACGGTACCTACTAAGTAACGGCATAAAATAATCGAGAGAGATAGAGTTCCATATATGAAAGTGATTTGGTTGAATAACTTCAGTAAAAATTGAGATATTTGCATGCAATTTTGTATACAGGTTACTTTTTGGCCAGGGTAGATTTCTATTGAAAATGGGCGAAATCGGATGATAACCACGCCCTCTTTTTCGTTATCGAAAAATCCGAAAATCACATAAATTGACATATCTCGGCAGCTGAAATGGCTAAAATGATATAATTTTATAGGTGAGTCCCCCTGGTCATTCTCTTGTGAGTTTTCCATAAATTGTTTAATGTGGGCGTGGCACCGCCTACTTTTCAAGGAGGCATATTTGAAAATTTCACATATCATAACTTTTAAACTGATTACGTTAGAACGATGAAATTTGGCGCAAAGCATACTATGTAGTATCGTTGGGAGTATACCTGATGAAATTGGATAAAATCCTCCAACCATGCCCACTTTCGATATCGAAAACTTCGAAAATCACGTAAATTGATATAATTCGGTAACGGAAATGGTTAAAATTATATAGTTTGGTAGGATGAACCCCCTAGTCATTCTATTATGATTTTTTGATAAATTTTTAAAAGTAGGCATGGCACCGCCCACTTTTCAGCGAGGCATATTTGAAAATTTCACCGGTCATAACTTTTAAACTGATTACGGTAGAACGATAAAAATGGTACTAGCATAATAGGGAGTATACCTGATGTAATTGGACGAAATCGCTTCCCAACCACGCCCAGTTTCGAAATGGAATATTTCGAAAATCATATGAAAGCTACCGCTGGGTATTTAATGTTCGGTTTAACCGAACTTAGACTTCTTTACTTGTTTTGTTTAAATTTTTGGGTTCCCAAGCATCCGAGCGCCAAAGCCAAATAATAATGATACGAGCGGCAAAAGACATCAACAGCCTCCATAGTTACATATGTACAGTCACTTCTCAGAGCAGAAAACCCAGGACATCGCCATGGATCTCTGCGCAGTGGAACCACCCGGGGTTTTACCTCGGCCAAGGACTGTCACTTTCAATGTAACCCTGTTTAGTATGTTTTGTCCCATTCCGAAACTATCATCCTCCCCCCTTGCAGCAGGGCTGCAAGATATTCTTTTGTTACGGGCGGGCGTTGAGCCGAACCCCGGACCAAAAGAATGGATATGCAGTGTCTGTTGCAAAAAAATATATGTTAAACGGTCGCATTCTGTGCAATGCTTCTCGTGTAAGAGATGGCTCCATAAATCTAGATGTTCAGGGCTTAACCCTAACATCCACAGACCCCGTACTTTCTTTAGTACTTTCGTGGCCCCTTGCTGTTTGCGCCGTCGGGCGTCCCGCGGTAAGCGCCGTTCAAGCGCACCCCTACCGCCACCTTCTAGTAGCAATACTAATAATAATAATGTCTTAACGACTAGCAGCATTTCTGCTATACCCGCCACACAAATTCCAGACTGTTGCTCGTGCCTTATGGCGTCAACATCACGCGCAGCAGCTCAACACTCTTGCTCCCACCGGAGCAGTTTAGACATGAGCAACTCCGAGCATCAGTCTCTGTCTGTTTCGTTACACCCCCCCTCCCGTTTACACGTGAGTCAGGATCAACATCTTCTTGCACCTGTCTCGACGTGTACTGTTTGTCGGCAAAGATTATACACGCTCGCGTCATCGGTCAAATGCAATAACTGCTTAGGCCAATGCCACGTGCATCTATGCTCTGGGCTCGCGAACAGGAATCTTTGGACGGATGCGTTCATTGCACCATGCTGTAACACGCCTCAGCCTACGACGCCAGCCAACCCGGTTACACCAGGTCCACAGCTAACTAGGCTGAGGCACAGCCTTGGTCTTCGCCTACCAACACCTGGGCGAACACATCCGTCTCTCACGCCTTTGGTTAACTCGACATCGACCCCACCGGCGCACTTCCAAATCTTACAGCACAACTGTAACGGATTAACTGGTAAGATCGCAGAGATAACCAACTTGATGACGCAATATGACATAAAACTTGCCGCAATCCAAGAAACCAAGCTCAGTCCAAGGTCGGACCTCATTACCTATGGTGGATATAACATTCACCGGAAGGACCGTCATAGAGTAACAGGAGGTCTGGGAGGTGGTCTAGCGTTCATAACGCACAACTCTGTACAGTATCATCTATTTGATACCGACATCGAAGGAACGGATGATATCTTAGAAAGCCAAGGTATTACCATCCGTACAGGAGATGTCGATCTGCAAATCATAAACATCTACATACCCCCTGTCTCAAGTTGCCCCACCGGTTATCACCCCGACATTAGCTTGCTATTACGAGGAGATAACCGCGTGATCCTGGGCGACTTCAATGCGCACCACGATATGTGGCACTCAAACTTGCCAGCAGACAGTAGGGGGCATGTACTCGCAGAACAAATAGATGATACGGCTTTCTGTACATTGAACGGAGACGCCCCTACGAGAGTATCGGGTAACTGCTATAGTTCGCCAGATATTTCTATCGTAAGTGCAGGACTATTGAACAACACCAATTGGCGACCCATACTCACGTTGGCGTCTGACCATCTCCCAATAGTCATTACCATCGAACGACCGACGGACTTTATAACACCTGAGCATGGTACATACATCAACTTTACCAAGGCGGACTGGGACAGTTTTCAGACATATACGGACGAATCCTTGGCTGCTCTATCCATTCCTACGGACGTACGCAAAGGCGAACGAGACTTCCGCAACATCATTGACTTGGCCTCTAGACGCTTCATTCCTGCGGGTCGAATATCTCGAATAAGACCAAATTTCCCCGCGGAGGCAGCGGCCATGGCTAGAGAAAGAGATGAAGTGCGAAGTCTCAATCCCGCAGACCCCCGTATAAGGGATCTCAACGCGGAAATTCGTAGGTTGGTCGATAAACACAAACTGGCCAAATGGAAACAACACCTAGAGCAATGCAACCTCTCTGACGGTGTTGGCAAATTATGGACTACGGTCAAAGCTCTATCTAATCCAACACAACACAAGGATAAAGTAGATATTACTTTCGGTGACAGGGTGAAGAAGGACCCTAGGGGATGTGCGAACTCCTTCTGTAGACAATTTGTACTACATTCCCCACCCGATAGAGCTAAACGTAGAACCATGCGACAGGCGCGTAAATACAAAAACCAAAACACGCCCATTGTCATCACTGCCTCAGAGGTCAAGGAAGCCATCAGACAGGCTAAGCCCTCAAAATCCATCGGCCCCGACGGCATTGCCATGAAGATGCTGAAACATCTAGGCCAGGAGGGACACAAATACTTAGCGGCTCTATTCAATCTTTCACTGAACACTTTCGTCATTCCTGAAATATGGAAAAAGGCGAGAGTGGTTCCATTATTAAAACCTAGAAAGCCGGCAAACATAGGCGATTCATATCGCCCTATATCACTTTTGTCGCCGGTAGTGAAGACGCTAGAGTCCATTTTGCTCCCGTATTACACCGCAAATCTGCACCTGGCTAATCATCAACATGGCTTCCGTAAGCTGCACAGCACCACCACCGCACTCAATGCCATTACAACGCAAATAAATAGCGGTCTAAATCAAAACCAACCAAATCACAGGACTGTGTTAGTGGCACTTGACTTGTCGAAAGCTTTTGACACAGTCAACCATGCCACTCTCATACAAGATCTATTAGAAACACAAATACCTGATGGGTTAAAGAGATGGACCGCTAATTACTTGAATGGGCGGCAGGCGTCGGTCAACTTTAGAAACGCAACATCAAAACCAAGACGAATTAGACAGGGGGTGCCACAGGGTGGTGTCCTATCCCCGACACTGTTTAATTTCTATCTATCGAAGATGCCCCCACCACCAGAGGGTGTCTCCGTCGTTTCTTATGCTGACGACTGTACAATAATGGCGACGGGGAAGGGCCCCTATACTGATGAACTCTGTAATAAAATCAACGGTTACCTCTGCGACCTTTCCAGGTTTTTCACAGAGCGAGATCTGACGATATCTCCGACTAAATCAACGGCGACGCTTTTTACGACGTGGACGCAACAGGTGAGAAATGAATTAGACATTTTCGTTGACGGCACTAAGCTACCAACTGTCAGCCACCCAAAGTTATTAGGGATGACATTGGATAATACTTTCTCATTTGCTGGTCATGTGTCTGCAATGGTCTCAAAGGTACGTGGTCGCAACAAGATCCTCAAGTCACTTGCCGGCAGTACTTGGGGAAAAGACAAAGAAACGTTGTTGACTACATATAAGGCCATTGGCCGACCAGTCTTTGACTATGCCGCACCCATATGGTCGCCTAATGTACATAACACCAACTGGACGAAGTTACAAGTCTGCCAAAATACTGCCATCAGAACTGCTACGGGATGTCTCCTCATGTCTTCCGAGTCTCACCTCCATCAGGAGGCAAAACTGCTCAATGTAAAAGAGCATGCGGAAATGCTGAGCAAGCAATTCCTTCTGAACTGCCACAAGCCAGCACATCCAAACCGTCATCTTTTGGACATAGATCCGCCCCCGAGAGACATAAGGAAACATCTCCGTAAACATTATGATGAGATCCGGCATCATATTACCTTGCCGTTTGATCTGCAGAATCATAAGCGGGCTCTAACCGACATCCACACCGAGTCGGTAGATACTTTTGTCGGATCTCTACCTGTGAACCCCGTTCTGAACAGTCCTCCACCGGATATTGCTGAAGAAGAACGCACCTTACCAAGGGAGACAAGAGTTACCCTGGCACAGCTTAGGTCTGGATATAGTGTAAGGTTAAACTCCTACTTGTCCAGACTTAATGACACAATCTCAAACACATGCCCTGCATGTGGTAGGACCCCCCATGATACTCTACATCTCTTCAATTGTTCATTTGAACCTACTCTTCTAACCCCTCTGTCCCTCTGGACAAACCCTGTTGAAACTGCACGTTTCCTTGGACTCCCCTTAGAAGAGCTTGATGAAGATCTTCGGAATGATCATACACTCTAGACAGGGCAATGCATTGTTAACAACAACAACAACATAGTTACATACATACCTACGAGTAGGTACTTGACAACGCAAGTAGCAACTTTAAATTCGTCGTACGGTTTTTTGTGGTCTGTCCCACGCTACACTAAAAATTCAGCAGTTTCGATCGAACGTGATGTGCGCGCCTTATTGCTGCTTTCTTTATTGTTTTACGTTTTGTAAATATGTATGTAGGTATCCAACACATGTATCAACAAAGCTCGACTTGCTTACTCTGTTTATACGGTCGGTAGGTAGGTACTGTTTTGCTTGAACTTGTTTTTTCTTTGCTCTTTTGTCTAAGCATAATTCGGGCACTTGAGCTTTGCATGCCGACAAGTGAGCAGCGCGCTTACACAGGGGTTTCGGTTGATCAAATTTCATATACCCTACACGGTACATAGGTTGGGCTGTGGTTAAATAAGTTTGTGTACAATGAACTTTCGTTTCCTGTTTGGTTTCTTACTCAAGAAGTGACTCAGATCAGTTGTACGAGAGTCCAAAAATTATAATTAGCTCAAGCCTTTTTTATAAATAGCCAAAAGGGTAGCATAGTTTTAGGACTCTCCACCTTCTCCGATATTAATCTTTTGGTGAACTTTTCTCTCGAATACTCCAAGGGCCATCGCATCTAATCTCGAGCCGAGCTTGATGTTGTAACGGAGTGTAGCCGTGCCCAACGTGTACTTATCCTTAGCCTAAGTTGTCATCAATGTCTTCTAACGGGAGTCTTAGCTGTTTCTTGGACCAAAGGGAGATTGGTGTTAGAAGAGTGGGCTCAGCAGAGCAAGTGAATAGGTGGTTGGTGTTATGGGGCCCTCACTCCGCACGTCGGGGCCCAGTCTGGATAAGTATGAGTTTAATCTGCTACAATATCCAGGGCGTAATTGAGGCAGAGTGACCCTTATCTCTTGAGGAAGATTACGTTCCTCTTCAGCAATGCGAGGTGTTCAGGTATACAAAACGGAGTTCACCGGACAGAGCGCAACATGGCTGTGCTTCAGGGCCCTCGTATGCACCTCTGGATCAAACGGCGTTGTTGCAAGGTGCCGGATCTCTTCCTAAGATTTTGGGGCGGGCGACAGTGGGTAGTTTGTGATCGCCTACGTAGATTTCTAACTCCATGCCCACTTGCGCTGTCCATGTCGTGAATAATGTCGCCGAGGATTCTGTTGGCGACAATGTCAAGCTCCGAGCGGTGAAGAATTCGACAAGAGTGGGGAGATAGCCATTGATTTTAGAGCACAGCTCATCGACATAAGTGCCTGTTGCCAATATCGTACAGTCGACTGCGTAAGAAGGTGGAGGAGGGAGCTTCCAAATGTGAAAGTTAAACAGTAACGCGGAAAGGGCACCACCTTGAGGTACCCCTTGTTGATTTTTTGTTCCTGAAAACAACAAACGATTCACAACCACTCAGATATTTGGCGGACCAGCCCTTAAGACAGGGGGAGGAGAGAGGGAGAGTGACGAGTTTTCCAAATCGGAAACCAACTGCGCATGATTGACTGTGTCAAAGCCTTGAGACAGATTAAGGGCAACTAGAACCGTCCCGTCGTTAGGTCTTTCCTGGTTGAGTTCGTCAGTTATCTGAGTGTTAATGGCATTGAGAGCGGAAGTTGTGCTCCTACCTTTCCTGAAGCTATGTTTGTGATCGGCTAACCTCAAGTTTGATGTGTAGAGAGGCGAGATGAGTGATATCGAGCGATATGACTCCCCAACGTTAGCTGCCTGTTGCCTGCTTCCATTTATCGGGTATGACAGAAGTGATCAAGGACAGACTGAAGACGCCGATCTTTCTTTTCTTTTGTCTATTCAGCCCAATGCAACGCTTATGGTCAAAGCTGACTCAAAATAATAATAAAATAAATTAAAATACAATAAAAAAGTCAAACTTAAAAATTTAATTTAATAAAAAAAATAAAAATAAAAGTAAATAAAAAAATAAAAAAACAAAAAAATAAAAAAAATTAAAATAAAATAAAATAAAAATTTTTTTAAAATAAAATAAATTTCGCACCCAAAGGGCACTCGTGAGTCAATTTGAGTCGAAGGATCCAACCTGCTTGATGTGACCCAAGCATAAACTTTAGAGACCTTGCTATAACACTTTAGCACTCTGCCAGACAGTGGTGGTTTCTCCAAAAATGTCAGTTACACAGCAAAAGCTTAAGCCCGAAATCGAACTTATGATTATGTTTTTTTTTTGCTACAAATATTACGTGCTTGAACGGCATTAAAACTGCGCTTGAGCTCCAGTTAGCGCTTTAATTTTTTTTTTTTTGTATTCATTACTTTTCTTGTTTGTTTCTTTTTGATTGCTTGTAGATTCGCTGCGCTGAGCAGCTTGAGTTGATTGTTGTTCGTTATGTTTGTCCCGTATGTCCGTATGATTCCAGTCAGCAGCTTCAGTCTTCAGTATGTTGAGTGACTTTATTGTAAACGGACGGGATTTGAGGTAAACGGCATCGTTGAATCGGAAAAGTGAATGCAGCTGCTGGCCATTTTGGCGGTACAACAAAATATGAAAACTAATAATGACTTCAATAGTTTAGTGTGCTAATTGTGAGAAAGAAGAAGAGGCGAAATTTACTGTGCATATTGTGTGTGTGTATGTATGTGCATATTTTTGTGGCTGCGTGTTTGTGTGCTTATGTGCAGAAGTATAAAATACGTAAGCCAATTAAATCTGTTCTGAAATTTACGAGATTGGCGGAAAGGGCGGCAACTGTAACTCCTTTTCCGGAGCGTCTGTCGTTTAAAACAAGGAACATGAATAAATATGTTTTCACCTGTTCGGGATGTGCATTAGGGGGATTCAACGTTTTTTTTTTTTTTTAATTCCACGAATTGTAGTTCTGTTAATAAATATAAAAAATAAATAAAGAAAACAAAAAATTAAAAAAAAAAAAAATAACATCAAATGAAATTAAAAACATTAAAAAAAATAAATAAAATATAGTGAAAAAATAAAAGAAAAAACGGTAAAATAAAACCAAATAAAATAAAAAATATAAAAAAATAAAATAAAATGCAATAAATTATAATACAAAAATGCAAACAATTAACAAATAAAAAGAGTTTTTCGATTAAAAAAATTTAAATGAACAAACCTTTGGGGACTGTTTTTGCTGTTAACAACAACAACAATAACAGAAAGGAGAAAAAAAAAAAAAAAACAAATTAAAAAAACTTTTCCAAAAAAAAAAAATAAAAAAAAACAGAATAACTTGCTTACTTAAAATAGCTCAGACGATTTTGGCCGTCCAAAATAGAATAAAGTAAAATAAAAGAAACAAAAATAAAATAATGTAATATAATAAAATACAATTAAATTAAATAAAAGTAGACAGTGAAAAAAAATAAAATAAAACAAGCAAACCATAATTACAAAATTAGCGCATATATATAATTGGATTAAAAAAAATGGAATCAAATAAAATAAAACAAAATAAAATGAACTAAAATAAAGTTAAAAAATATAATAAAATAATATTTAATAAACAAAATAATCACCGGTCAGAAGTCCGTCAAACCTATCTATGTATAAATAAAATAAAGCAAAAAAAAAGAAATAATAATAATAAAAAAAATAAAATAAAATAAAAAAATAAATAAAATAAAATGAAATAATATTTAATAAAATTAACCAAAATAACTGCTATATGACTCTACGTATTTTGACTATTATTTTAAAGAGTTATTTCCTTGAATTTTTTGTCTAGGAAGAAGAGAGACAAAGATTTCACGTCCAAGTGCAAAAAAATATACAAAAAATGCAAACTTTTTCATTTGTTTTTTTTTTACAGTCAAGTTTGTATTTTCATTATTTTTTCGTTATTTTTTTAGCATGGCTTGTCCACTTGCATAAATATGATAATTGTATAAGACTGTTTCTTTCGCACAAAAAAAAAATAAAAAAATACTAGAAAATAATAGTGAAAATACGTGGTGTCATATAGCTATAACAAAAAGAAAAATTAAAAAAAAAATAATCATTTTATTGTACTTTCGAAAATATGTAGGCTATCCGCTGATTAATTTAAAACCAAAAAACTATAAACAAAAATTTAGAAAACTCCAAATTATCATATTAATGAAAAATTATTCCATGTAAGAAGTGACGTTAATTCTAAAGAAAATTATAGGCAATTAATAAAAGTATTGAATTACCACAACAAAAAAAAAAATAAAAAATAACTTCATAATTATCTAGAATAACACCTAATAGCTAAAAACAAAAACAAACAATTACTTACTTACATACAAAACAACAATAAAATGTCTTCTTTTCTTCTTTTGTATCTGTTGTCTAGATTTATTGGGTGAAGAAATTTTTTACCCGCTTGCTTGACTTGGTTTTCGCACATTAGCAGCTGTCATCTTTCTCAATATGCAGGCATCCGCTCTTCTCCTTTGTCGATTCCACGAACATGCCACATGATATCTTTTTATAACGATTTAACGATAATTTGTTATAACTTATAACTGTTGTTTGTTGCCGCCTCTATATTGTTGCTTTAAGCGGCAACAAGTCGCTCAATCAATATATGTTTGCAGCACATGTTAACACCCAAGCAAATGGATGCTCATTAGGGTGCTTAAATTCAGAAATAACGAAATATGAATAAGGTGTATTCGAGAACGGTTTAGCTTCACAATTTCTTACTTCCGGAAAGTGAACCAGGGAACCGATCAATTCGAAAATATCTTATACATGGTGCGTTTTTCTTCAAATACGATACGAATGGGATATAGTGGAAGAGGAGCGTGGTAGAAGGAAAGAGAAATTAAGAGAAAAAAGGAGGGAGATAGTGTGAAGTCGAAGAAAGATAGGAAGGAGAGTTGTAAAAGGGGTTGTAAATTGCGGTTAGGTGGCAACCCTGCGTGAAATGGTCATACCCTCTAAACCGCTCTAAGTGGCAACACCCATGTATATAACCTTAGAATGAATCAAATTGTCTATATGACAAATTTTATCCAAATCGGTCCAGCAGTTCCCAAGATATACGAAAAAATAAGTAAATTGCGGTTAGGTGTCAGTCCTAAGTGGCAACCCTGCTTGAAATTATCTTATTTGGAATATGGTTAAAAAAACCTTTCATTTGATACCCATATTGGCATATCTAGCTCTATATTTAAAGAAAATTGCGATAGGTGGCAACCCTGTAAACCGCCATAAGTGGCAACACCCATGAATTCTTCTCAGTCTAACTATTACAATTTGTGCAATATTAGATAGATCCTAGAATTTCACCTCCTATTTGATTTGCACAGCTAAACATCGTGTTGAAAATCGCCTACGCCTGAAAGTCGGCTACAATTTCTATTTCCGTTGCATCATCAGCCATTTTCTCAATCAAGAAGTTAATTTCAAAAATTCAACTAGAAATGCAACACCCTAATATACACTGTATCTATATATATAATCCACATATAAATTCTTGAGGCTCGATCGCGTGGAAAAATGAATCAAAGAGTGATTCAATTGATTGAACTCGTTTAATTGCCGGTTAGTTGTTTGTTAAGTCCAAAAGTTCAATGCAAATACAACAACAAAAGCAAAATGTCTGTAGTGTTTGTGGTGCCTCTGAGTCGTCGCTTTCTTGTTTATGATTTTGTCTGGAGGCGGTTGATGGTGTGGGGATACCTGACTCATTTTTGTTTAGGTATGTTCATGTGTGCACATTTCTCTATGTACATACGACAAAACACTCCCCGAAGGTTTTGGGGAGTGATGCCGAAGTTGACAGTCCTTGGCCGGATATGACCCCGGTACGCTGCGGTACTGCCCGACTGTCGTGGTAGCGATTTGGTATGACCAGTGGAACCTTCTAGGTCATGGCATCCCTCCATCCATGAGGAAGCAGAAGATGGGTAATGAGAGGTGAGAGGCATCATATCCGTAGATCAACCATCGAGTAGCACGTCAATTACCTATGTGCATATTAGTCGCCTCTTACGACCGGTATGCCTACCTCGGGCATTTTCTAAACCCCTAACCCGCAGGGGGTATTTTTTTATAGATCGTTAACTTTGCCCATGATGCCTCAATTCATTTCAGTTTATGCTATGTAAATCAATTTTATTATTTTTAAAGGTAAACTTATTTTATTGGCTGGGAAATTTCTATTATGCTGGTGATCATTTTTGTGGAAATAAACAAAGAAGTACATAAATAAATAAAATACTTAATTAAAGGAAGAGTAAACAAGAAGAAAAACTAGAACAGAAACTGTTCTGGGAAGAATTTTAAATTGTTTTATATATAGTTCCTGAAAAAAGTAAAATAAGTGCAGCGAATTCGGATCAAACTACTTTTTTTTTAATTGACCAAAATGTTAGCTGTCTTTTTTCTAATGTTTTCTTTTTTCATAAAAAACACAAGAAATTAACACACTAGTGTCAAAATTTTTACCAGCAAAAACAAAAAACACGTATTTTGATGTTCGAGTGAAACAAATTTTGAAGCAAATTTCAAAATGCATAACTTTACAAGATACATAATTATGTATTTTTATTTTTTTCCACTGCAGTGAATAACAGTTTGACACTTCCACCTAAAAAATGTTGCTCATACGTCATGTCTTCAACAGAAAAATATTTACTTGTGAGATACGCCATTGTTGAATTTTACTTTTGAAATTTAAAACTGTGAACAAGCTTGTTTAAAAATAATAGGACCGTTCATTTAAAAAAAAATATTACGGAAATTTGCGAATTTCTGCCATTTTCTCATATCGACATGCCATACGAAAACTAACACTTTTCAAATTCTGTAAGAGGACTAACACTTTTATTTTGTGACTGATGAAAAATAACACTTTCAATTAGTGTATGACGAAAACTAACCATTTTTGATAGTACATTTTCTTCAGAGGAAAGCTGAGTGTCACTTTTCGTCAGACACAAATTAAAAGTGTTAGTTTTCGTCAGACACAAAATTCTAGTGTTAGTTTTCGTATGGCACGTCGATATAAAAAAGTAACAATCCCATACAAAATTTTCTATAGCGGAAGTGCCGATAAAGTTTTTTCAAAAAGTTGAATTTCACTTGCTCATCTTTTTCTCATCTTCGTTACGAAAAAACTATTTCCTGTAAACGTGACCTCCATACTGACACTTATACGATACTTAGGAAAGTGACGACCTTAGGAGGGTTGAAAAAAAAAAAATAAAAAATTCCAAAAAATTTCCATTTTACCAGGGCTCGAACCATGAACCCTACATATGCCAAGCGATCGATTACGCTACCTCTAGGCTAAGTCATTGTCTGATATTTACATATCAATTTTTTTTTAAACTACCGGATTTTATGCGACACTTTGGGAAGAACTAATCTTGGCTTGTGCCGTTTATTGACGCTTAACCGCCTAGGCGATTTTGGCCGTTTCGCATCAAAGCACGCCAGTCATTCCTTTTTAGCGATAGCTGACGCCAATTGGAAACCCCCAAAGGAGCTCAAGTCATCCTCCACTTGTTTTTTCCATCTCATTCGAGCCCTCCCCTTCCTCTGCTGCCGAATTCGGGTGTCGATAGGAAAACCTTCTGTGCTGGAGCTTCTTTGTCCATTCGCATAACCTGACCCAACCAGCGGAGCATTGGGCTTTAATTCGCGGTCCGCGTAAAAAGCTTGAACAGCTCATCGTTAAATTTCTTCCGATACTCGCCGTTGGCATCACGTGAGGGACCATAAATCTTCCGGATAACTTTTCTCTCAAATACTTTAAGGGCCACCTCATCTTCTCTTGACACCATCCATGGTTCCGAGCCGTACGTCATAACTGGTATGATGAGAGACTTATAGAGCGTGATCTTTGTTTGTCGAGAGAGGACTTTACTTCTTAATTGCCTACTTAGTACAAAGTTACACTTGTTGGCAAGAGTGATTCTCCGTTGGATTTCTAGACTGATATTATTTACGGTGTTAATGCTGGTTCCCAAATAGACGAAGTCTCTCATCGTTTCAAATTTGTAGCTGTCAATGGTGACTTGGCTGCCAGGATTTGGCGTATCGTGAAAATTTGGTGGATGGTAGACCTACCAGGTCTAAAGCCATACTGATAAGGTCCAATCAGTTTGTCTACGATGGGCTTCAGTCGTTCACACAATACGCTAGAAAGTAGTCCCTCTTTTCCAGGCGCTTTGTTGTTTTTGAGCCGGGATATAGCTATCCTCACTTCATCATAGTCAGGAGGTGGGACAACTTTTCCATCGTCAGGGGTTGGGGTATCGGGTTCGCAATTTAGCCGTGACGAGAAGTGCTCCCTCCATAATTTAAGTACTCTCTGTACGTCGGTTACCAGTTCGCCATTATTGTCCTTAAAGGAACTTGCCCGGTCTTAAAACCTTCCGTCATCCGCCGGATCAGCATCTCAAGCTCCTCACACTCACTTCGGCCTCACGTTTCTTTTTTCTGAATAGGCGTCTGTCTTCCTTCGATAGCGTTGTCATACACTGCGGGTTGCGCCCGTGCGCAACTTCTCCCTGTATACGTTAGGAAGAACTACCAAACGGAAAAGATACACCCTAATGTACAGTCATACATATGCACAGCAGCTCAACACTTTTCAACGAGTTGGATTTACTGTTTTATGTCTTGCACCTCCTTAACTCAAATATGGAAATTGAGCAGTGCGATTGCCAGCTGAAAGTTGGCGAAATGTGCGTAAGCCCATTTTCCATATAAACGAATTAGCAGTCTAGCATTAGAAAAAAAGAAAGAAACTTGCCATAAAAATAAACATGAAAAAAAAAAAAAAATTAGTAAATTTGTAAAATGGGCACGCGAATGCATCTGTCGGTTTCGTCATACTTTTCGTGTAGGAAGTAATAATTGATAATAAAAAGCGAAGTTTTTGAATGATTCATAGCATTTTGACTGAATGGTAATTTAGCCTGTTGAAAGTTAAGAAGTAAACAAAGAAGCCCACTTGCAAGCAACCGTATGACTCCGTTTTTCGCTGCTGCAAATAAATTCTTAGAATGGAAGATGTTTTGAGGAATTCGCCTTTTCAAGACTCATTGTTGAGGAATGTTGTACTAAATAGTAGAAAGAGGGAAGAATAAAGTGGAAATAAATGGGAATGTAGTTGGTTTGTGACAAAGCGAATGGTTTGGTAAATTTCTTTAGATACAAAAAATTTAAGTGCCATAAATCTTTCAGAAAGCTTCCTTGTTTTGAAAAAAAAAAAAAAAAGCCATGGCGTATGAGCAACTTTTTCATAGTTGAGATTTTTTACGATTTTTTTTTCTTTTATCCAATTGAAGTTTTCGAAAGATTTTTATTTTCTTTATAAATAGATGACCGCGGTTGTGCGAGGCTTCGCTATGAACCAAAAAATGTAGTTATGTTGTTAAAATAGGAGTACAAATTCAAAAATTATTCACCTGTTCGAGATGTGTATTCAGGTGGTCAACAAAGTTTTTGTAACTAAGAATGCTGAACACAGGACCGATTTCGGTTTCGAATTCTTTGAAATAAAACAATTAAAATAAAATATTAAAAAAAAAATAAAAAAAAAATGGAATAAAAAATGAAATAAAAAAATAAGAAAAATATAAAATGAAAAATGAAACAAGAAAAAAAAAATAAAAAAAAAAAAAAAATAAGAAAAAAATTAAATGAAACAAAATTAAATAAAAAATAAAAAAAAAATAACAGAAAACAAAAAATAAATTAAATTAATTTAAATAGAAAATAGAATAAGGCAAAATAAATAAAATAGCAAATTATTTTTCATTGAAGCACAAAATTATCAATCATTCTAAGCATGGGTAGACCGCTATTTTTATAATCAATTGTACATTAGGGTGGTCCTTATAATAAAAAGTACAACTTTTTCCACTCTCGCCCCTAGGTTCGAGTTGGTTTTGGCGTATTTGCTAAATAGCTCATGCAAGTCAAAGTAATACCACACTGATAACTATCTAATCATAGGTAAACAAAAAAAGAAGATATGGCTGTGATAACACCGTTATCTGAGTGTTGCCTAACATTAACCTACCAACTGGTCTACGATTGTAATAATAAACATTCGAAGTATCGGCGCCGCGTAGAGCAGATTCTTGTGACTCAGTGAGTGAAAAAATTACACAGTGATTAATAACTAAACCATTGAACGGTGTAAATAAACCGTCATATGCAACTACTTGTAATTTCTACAATAAACACTCTATTAAGAAGTGAATAAAATGATACTGTGAGCCAGAGATATTTAATATGAATATTTAGTTCAAGCAGACATATAAAAAAAATAAAAATACTAATAATAACCCAACCTAAAATGGATTATAATTATTTGCTTCTGGTAAGTTTCTTATCTTTATCTATAAAGAGATTTCGAACTAGCTCACCAAAAGGAACTAGTTCATGTAGTACGTTTTTAGTTAAATTTTTTGTATTTGTTACCCTTAGGTAATAACTCCTAAAAAACGTTCATAAATGTTGGCCTTGGTATCAATAAGACGAAGGCACGTCTTTTGACACCTCCTACATTTTTCGTGTTTTTGCAGTTGACTTTTAAAGGAAAGTACAAACCCTGCTAACCAGCAGCGGATAAAATTTTGGAAAATTACTGAATCGCGCTTACCAAAAGTGGGCAATTTCCCTGCAAAAATCGTTGGATTATGTGTTCCAATTTTTTGATATTGGAGTACTCCAATAGTAATCCTTTGTATACCTCATCGGACCACCTTCAGCTTTTTGAAAGTCGATCATTGCTCATACCTTATCGACGAAAATCACGACACTATCGCTCTAGCAGTATATACTCCAAGGAGGAACAACATTGGAGTACATTGCAAAGTACTCTGACTGTAGGTACTCCATGGAGTAGCAGAAACAAAGCGAAGGTTGGAGTAGGTGGTCCAGTCCTAGGACATTGCAATGCTAATTGGAGCACACTTTTTATATGAAAAAGGATTACATTTTGAGTACTTTGGTGCTCCAATTGGAGTACTCTTTGGATAGGAAATAGAGTTCTCTTGATTTTTGCAGGGTTTGTTCAGCGTGGTTCATTTTGTACCCATGTTGTAGTAGCTAATTCGAATTATGCGTTGGTGTTTAGGTAAATGATCACCAAAAATGATCCGAAAATTATCTCAAAATTACCGAAAAGTGATCCCCTAATGACCCAAAAAAGACCCTTAAATGATTTCAAAATCATCCGAAAATTACCTTAAAATTATCTAATCTAAATATATGAATACCAAAATATACAAATACAATGCGGTAAAATCGTAACCCTGTTTGGCAACCCTATTTGAAAATATTTTAGCTGGTATGTCGCCGCAAATACCTTTCATTTGATACCCATATTGGCATGTCTTTGGCATGTGGACAGTCTTAGAAATCGTATACTATCTCTATGCCTAATTTCATAGAAATCCGTCAAGCGGATATACTGCGATATTGCCTCCCTAAGGTGCAACCATACTTGAAAATATTTAAGTTGGTATGTCTACAAAAATATCTTTCATTTGATACCCATATTGGCTTATCTTATTCAATATTAAAAAAAGGCTGAGATAGGTGGCAGCCCTGTAATACCCCCAAGTGGCAACTGCCAAATGGATAGCCATAGAATTAATCATACTATCTATATTGGAAATATGAAATATGAAATATATTCAAAATTGCATCCAAATCGGTCAAGCGGTTCCCGAGATAGTCCGGATATGGGTCATTACATCGACAAATTTTTTACCTGATCCGATTCGATTTCGCTAAAAATTTGCTATCTTTTTCTACCCCTCGAAGGACATTTTTCAGAATTTTTTCCCCCAATTAAAAAAAAGTTATGAACTTAAAAAAACCTTTTTTTTTAAATGCTGTAACTTTTTCAAAAATGGACCGTTTGGGATCATTTTTTTTTTTTAATTTTGGTTTTTAAATGTAATTTTCGGAAAGAAAAGTAAAACAAAATTTTAAAAGCTCAGATATATATATTTTTTTTTCGAAAAAAAGTCCGACCATTTTTTTATTTTTTTTTTTTTATTGAAGAAAAAAATTTCATTAAAATGAGCCAAAGTTGAAATTTTTTTTTTTTCAATAGAAAAAAAATAAAAGAGATTGGCGACAATCTTGTCATATAAATGAGCCAAAAAAAATTTCATTAAAAAAAATAGAAGCGATTGTCGGCACATCTTGTTATTAGCGGTGCTTATTGCAGAATTACTTGGAGTTTTTAAAAAAAAGTCCGACACTTATTTTTCGAAAAAAAATTTAAATTTAAATTTTTAAAATTCTTATTTTTTCCGAAAACTGCATTTAAAAACAAAAATTAAAAAAAAAATGATCGCAAGCGGTCGATTTTTGAAAAAGTTGCAGAATTAAAAAAAAAAAACTTTTATTAAAAGTTCATAACTTTTTTTTGATTTGGGGGAAAAAAGTTGAAAAAATTCTGAAAAATGTCTTTCGGGGGGTAGAAAAAGATAGCAAATTTTTAGCGAAATCGAAGGGGGTCAGGTAAAAAATTGGTCGATTTGGCATGGAGTCACCCATATAAAGATATACAATGCATATAAGTTTAGCTCGTTTAATGTTATAAGATTTCATAAGTTTCGTTTTCACTTCCAGACTTTTATTTAAAAACTAAATAATTAGCATTTAATACTTTCTTTTCCAGTTAGTTTCTTTGTCTTCTTGGCTAATATTTTCCAACGCACAACATGAAGACATACCCTATGAGGATGTGGAGGACATCTGCAAGACGTGTGTATGCTTAACAGCCCACGATAGCGATAAACGTTATCATCATTTGTTAAGCTGTACTGACAAACAGTTTAAACATATTTTAGCACGTTGGCCAGAGGAGTTCGGCAAGAATCACAATAGTAAGAAAACATACATACATAGCTTATAGTAACACTGTTTAACAACAACCATGGGATCATAGATGTTAGCGGTGGATGAAAAATCCGGACCCATTAAGGCTTATTTACACGGGTCGATTTTTTTGTCGTGCCACCGTGTAAATAGCAAATCGATCGATCCACAACTTGTTTCAATCAATATTTCTTCTTTTTCTAGGTGTTGACATTGTGGCCACTTTTTCCAATAACAACATTGAATTGTTGCAACAATTGCCAGCGACAAATGCCACCCTCACATTCTCATGCCGCCACTGTCGGATTAAGTACCTGCAAGCGCCCACTTTTATGGATGTGCCAAATATACGTAGATTAGATTTAAGTTGTAATGAAATAACCAGCGACGTACTAACGCCCGACGTATTTCGTGGTCTATATCGTGTGACACATTATGAACCGATAGCGCTAGTTGATTTGGATTTGAGTCATAATAAATTGCATGCGCTGAATCGCAAAATATTCGAACACACACCCAATTTGATAAAATTAAATTTGAGCTACAATGAGTTGGATGTATTGAATGTGCCAACTGTGTTGGCTTTATCAGCGCCAACAAATTTACAGGTGTGTTACACATGATCCTCTAATGAGAGGCGAGATTATAATAAAACTCTATTTTTATACTTCTCAGGTGCTCGACTTATCCCACACTGCCATTAAAGCGCTGTCAGCCAAGATATTCAAATCATTGGTAAATCTACGTATTCTCAACTTGTCGGGCAATAAATTGACTACCGTACCGGATCAGCTACAATTAATTGGTCGCAGTCTCATATCACTGAATTTAGCGCAAAATCCCATTGAAAGCTTCGCCGAAGAAAGTTTTATTGGCCTAAATTCTTTGGAACGTCTGAACATTAGTTATATGCCTGAGCTACGTATGGTTGGTAAAAGTGTTTTCACGCGCTTGGAAACACTGAGGCGTTTGGATTGTTCACACAATCCGAAGTTGGAGGAATTCGATTTAGAGAGCCTAATGCATAGCTATAATCTGACAAATGTAAGTTTTTTTTTCGGAAATAAATTGGGGGGTTCCCAGGAGAGTTTATCAATTTAGCCCTAAATTTACTTTCCCAAAATGATCCAAAAATGACGCTAAAAAAATCCCAAAATAATCCTAGAACGACCCCAAAAGACCCTTAAATATTTCCAAAATGATCCGAAATTGAACCCAAAACGGTCCAAAATTGATCCCAAAATGGCCTTGAAACGATCCCAAAATGATCAGAAAATGATTCCAAAATAGCCCCAAAAAACTCTTAAATGTACCCAAAATGATCCGAAAATCAAAAATTATCCTAAAATAATCCCAAAACGACCGCAAAAAGACCCTCAAATGTTCCAAAATGATCCAAAATTGAACCCAAAATGACCCAAAAATGATCCCAAAATTGTCCAAAATTAATCCAAAATTGAAATCAAAATGATCTCAAATTAGCCCCAAAATTATCCCAAAGTGACCCCTAAATGATATCAAAATAATCCAAATATATAAAATACAAATACAATACGGTAAAATGGTAACGCTGACGGCATCCCTACCTGAAAATAGTTTAGATGGCATGTCGGCGAAAATACCTTTCATTTGATACCCATATTGGCATATCTTACTCCATAATTTAAAATGAAATAGGTGGCAACCCTGTAAGCCGCCCCAAGTGAAACTAAAGTATTTTCAAGTATGTCGCCGAAAATACCTTTCATTTGTTACCCATATGGACTTTTCAGGATTTTTCTCGAAAACTTTATATGCGTAGAAAAATATTATTTTCGTTGTCGATGGGAAACTTTGTAAAAATAAACGGTAAAAAAAACCTAAAAAGTTCATACGTGGCTTATATTTTCATATAATTGAAAGAGCTAATTTTACAATCGCGCAATCTCAGAACTGGCTACTCCTAGAGCAAAAAATGCTAGAACCATATTTGTGGAGAATTTCCAGATCTACGACTTGATAACAGGTAATAACTTAACGTTTTCCAGAAAAGTCCAAAAAACCGACAATTTTGACCTTTGAGTTTTCTTTCTGACAGCGAACCAAAGCTCTCTACCAAAATTTCGCTCTGTGGGAATTATTGTTAGTTCAAATGTTTATTTTGACCGAAATATATTTTATTTTATTGGTTTTTGTTTTAGGGGTCTTGCATTTTTACATATACATAAGTAAGAATTTTGTGAGCTATAGACCGGGATAATAATTCCTATTGAAACTTCATGTTGAATTATTATATTTTTGTTTTGAAGAAAAATTCAAAGACAAGCTACAAACAACATTATAAATATAATAATTCAACATGAAGTTTCAATAGGAATTATTATCCCGGCCTATAGCTCACAACATTCTTACTTATATTTTATTTAATTTCATGTTATTTTTATTGTATTGCCTTTTTTGTTGCGCTTTTTATTATATTTTTTTCTCACTTTTTATTTTTGTTTTATTTTTTTGTTTTTGTTTTTATATTTTGTTTTATTTTTATTTTTGATTTTTTTTTTCTTGTAATATATTTTTTTTCTTATTTTATTGGCTTTTTATTTTATTTTATTTCTATTTGATTTTCATTTTGTTTAGAATTTATTAATATTTAATTTTATTTTTTAGTTTTTTTTTGATGTCTTTAAAATTATTAAAAATTTTTCTTATTCTATAGAATAAATTTATTTTATTTTTATAAATTTTTTTTTTTTTCGAAAATACATATATGTATATTTACATTCCATTTACAGCTCGACATTTCTCACTGCTCTCTTACAACAATTTCGCTGGTCGTAGATGTAACGATGAATTCAAAAACAAATATTACCACTATCACCGCTAAACCTTGGCCGCACTTGCTCTCACTCGAAATTGTTGGCAATCCTTGGCTTTGTGATTGTAATTTCATACAAACGTTGGAGTACATTAACACACCAGCTGATACGCAAGCGCGCTGCAACACACCTTATCTTCTATCGGGTGCTCTCATATTCAATTTGACTGCGACACGTATATGTAGTTTGAAGATACCACAACGGTATAAAGCCGTTGCAGCCGAGGAGCGTCCACGCTTTTTGCGTAAACGTTACATCGTACTGACGGTAATTACAGCAACGGTAGTTGTGGCGATCGGTTTATTAGTCGGCTTCGTAATCGCTGCTATACGTCGACGATTGAAACGTGATGATTTCGGTGTTGAACCGATACGTTATACAAGTGTACGTAGTAGTAATTTATCGGCATTCTCACACGGTAATGGCAATGGCAATACCATAAACTCAATTGGGGTGAATGGTAATGGTGTGGTTGGCTTTAGTAATGCATGACATGTAGTTATTTATTTGTAATAAGATTTAATTTATTTTTATGCATTTATTTTCCTGCTACACACAGAATAATTTTTGTCAACATGAACCATGTTAAACTAATAAGAAAGATCCTGTTAAATTTGCATGAGATAATGAGGTAGATAGTGTTGTTTAACAGTGATAACATGCAAATTTTTCTGTGTGTAGATTTTGCAAGTAACTAGATTTTAGGTATTGATTAAATGTAATTATGTTGAATGAGACTTTTTTCTTAAAAGTCGAAAGCCTAGAATTGGGACTGGGTTCTTGTAGTTGCATTACAATTTCAGTTAGTAAGGTAATCAAATTACAATTCCCAGTAATGTAAAAACAATTATTTTGTAAGTATTGGTTAAGACCTAACCCTGCGGGTTAGGGGTTTAGAATATGCCCGAGGTAGGCATACCGGTCGTAAGAGGCGACTAATATGCACATAGGTAATTGACGTGATAACTCGATGGTTGATCTACGGATATGATGCCTCTCACCTCTCATTACCCATCTTCTCCTTCCTCATGGATGGAGGGATGCCATGACCTAGAAGGTTCCACTGGTCATACCAAATCGCTACCACGACAGTCGGGCAGTACCGCAAGGGAGTACCGCAGCGTACCGGGGTCATATCCGGCCAAGGACTGTCAACTTCGGCATCACTCCCCAAAACCTTCGGGGAGTGTTTTGTTGTTAACAACAACAACAACAACAACCCAACTATTATCTACTGGGTGCCGATGGTTTTCTTGTTTCTAAGAGATGTAGGAACAGTTTTTTTACCAAAGAATATATTATATTTAAGCATGTACATTAGACTGGGCCAAAAAAAATTTCGTTTTTTTTCAACAACTATATAAAAAGGTGAAAAAAATTACTGTAGTTTTTATTTAGATTTTTAAATTAAAGTCTAGAGGTCTACTATCGCTAGTTTAGATTTTACAGACCTTACCTCATATTTGGTATAAAAACGACAAACCATTGTTGTAAGACCCCCATTTACTTGAACATATTTTTGATGGAAATCGGTATTCCCTACCAAATTTGCATTGACCAAAATTTTCTCAGACTAGCCGTTTTCTATTATTCTAGCCTCAAAAATTATCATGTTTTTTCGATTTCCCAATTTTCTTTAAAAAATTGTCAATTGTAAAAATTGTAAAAATCTGAAAATATTATAGTAATTTTTTTTCACCTTTCTTAAAAAGAAAATCAATATAATTTTTGAAAAAGCAAAACGGTTTTTTTGGCTCAGTCTAATGTTCCTATTCCTATAGCATATATTCTAAACTAAACTAGGTAGGTATATGTAAGTAAATTATGAAAGTAATTATTAAGTAAACCTTTTAAAATTGTTTTAAATTTTTATTTAGAAAAAGTTTATTTCATTTTAATTTAAGAAATCTTTTGTAATGCAATCGTAAATTAATGTAGTATTTAAATATTTTTATAAGTACTTTATTTTTTGTTGTAAATGAAAAATTGCCATTTTATACAATATCGCATTTTGTTTGTGTGTGTACTTAATTGTAAATAATTTTGTGAAACTATTTTTTTCTTTTTTAAACATTTTTTTTTTTTTTTTAACAAAGATGAAAGAAACAATAATATTTGTTTATTTTTAAATCAGTGTCCATTTTATATATGGGTGTTTCCGAAAATGTGTTATTATTATTATTATCAAAAAATTTGTACAACTACCGATCTCTGTACCAACCACCCTCTGGAGAGA
Source organism: Campiglossa producta (assembly GCA_964058755.1). Taxonomy (NCBI): domain Eukaryota; kingdom Metazoa; phylum Arthropoda; class Insecta; order Diptera; family Tephritidae; genus Campiglossa; species Campiglossa producta. Next base: position 7,037,335 of record CAXKVI010000001.1, on the reverse strand, counting down.
AAACATTGGGTGACCCGAAAAATCTGACTTCAGATTCGGTTTCAACATACCGCAAAGGTTTAAAACCCGCTGAGAAACTCTCTGAGGTGGGATTTTCAAAAACTTCAAGACATGTTTTGAAGCCATTAGACTCGAGAAGTGCAGATAAACTTGACTAAAATTTTTTCAAAAGCTCTCCATCTCAGAATTAACTTGAAGAACGCCAGAACTTTGAAAGGTAAGTTCGAAAAAATGTCGAGGTTTTGCTCGGGCGATTAAAGGTGTGTTCTTTGTTTTTCTTACAAATGCTCGCTTTATATGCATGAAGCTCAGAATTTTCTTTTACCAAATTTGCCAAAGATAATGCCCCTGCAAAAATCGAGTGATGGACACCAGTACATTCAAACGATTTTTTTTTTATTCCAACATGAGATAGAAATAGGAAAATGTATCTTTCATTACATTTCATTTGAGGCACCACCTGACACTCATTGCTAATGCGGTGGATCAAGGAAACAGAAGAGTACACCTATTTTACTTAATAATAATAATAATAAAATTGAGGTATTGCACTGCGACCTTAAGATCTATTGTGCCCTCACATACTCAAAGCACGTCTACGGGGCCGATCACTTTCAAGAAATCCAAGATTGGGATCGGCTTTAGTTAACGTACGTGCTTGCACCTATTTTACTTATTGTATAGAGAAATACGTAAGTTTGAAGAAGATGGAGTCCATTAAGTTTTGCAACATTGCCTTCAACAACGTAATGGAGGATCGTGAGTAACGTTTACTACAATGGGGTGTAAAAGTAGGTCGCCTCCCAGTTGGTGCACCCTGGGTAACGCTAAATGACCTACATAGCCTACACGGCTAGTTTCTTGTATTGCCGGTTCCACGAGAACGGTACCAGTACTTGTGCTGTACCCATCGTGCCGAAACGCCCCGGGCCGTTTTCTTATATCGACCCGGCCAAGAGCAATACACTCGAGGTTCCCTATGTACAGTCACTTCTCAGAGCAGAAAACCCAGGACATCGCCATGGATCTCTGCGCAGTGGAACCACCCGGGGTTTTACCTCGGCCAAGGACTGTCACTTTCAATGTAACCCTGTTTAGTATGTTTTGTCCCATTCCGAAACTATCATCCTCCCCCCTTGCAGCAGGGCTGCAAGATATTCTTTTGTTACGGGCGGGCGTTGAGCCGAACCCCGGACCAAAAGAATGGATATGCAGTGTCTGTTGCAAAAAAATATATATTAAACGGTCGCATTCTGTGCAATGCTTCTCGTGTAAGAGATGGCTCCATAAATCTGGATGTTCAGGGCTTAACCTTAACATCCACAGACCCCGTACTTTCTTTAGTACTTTCGTGGCCCCTTGCTGTTTGCGCCGTCGGGCGTCCCGCGGTAAGCGCCGTTCAAGCGCACCCCTACCGCCACCTTCTAGTAGCAATACTAATAATAATAATGTCTTAACGACTAGCAGCATTTCTGCTATACCCGCCACACAAATTCCAGACTGTTGCTCGTGCCTTATGGCGTCAACATCACGCGCAGCAGCTCAACACTCTTGCTCCCACCGGAGCAGTTTAGACATGAGCAACTCCGAGCATCAGTCTCTGTCTGTTTCGTTACACCCCCCCTCCCGTTTACACGTGAGTCAGGATCAACATCTTCTTGCACCTGTCTCGACGTGTACTGTTTGTCGGCAAAGATTATACACGCTCGCGTCATCGGTCAAATGCAATAACTGCTTAGGCCAATGCCACGTGCATCTATGCTCTGGGCTCGCGAACAGGAATCTTTGGACGGATGCGTTCATTGCACCATGCTGTAACACGCCTCAGCCTACGACGCCAGCCAACCCGGTTACACCAGGTCCACAGCTAACTAGGCTGAGGCACAGCCTTGGTCTTCGCCTACCAACACCTGGGCGAACACATCCGTCTCTCACGCCTTTGGTTAACTCGACATCGACCCCACCGGCGCACTTCCAAATCTTACAGCACAACTGTAACGGATTAACTGGTAAGATCGCAGAGATAACCAATTTGATGACGCAATATGACATAAAACTTGCCGCAATCCAAGAAACCAAGCTCAGTCCAAGGTCGGACCTCATTACCTATGGTGGATATAACATTCACCGGAAGGACCGTCATAGAGTAACAGGAGGTCTGGGAGGTGGTCTAGCGTTCATAACGCACAACTCTGTACAGTATCATCTATTTGATACCGACATCGAAGGAACGGATGATATCTTAGAAAGCCAAGGTATTACCATCCGTACAGGAGATGTCGATCTGCAAATCATAAACATCTACATACCCCCTGTCTCAAGTTGCCCCACCGGTTATCACCCCGACATTAGCTTGCTATTACGAGGAGATAACCGCGTGATCCTGGGCGACTTCAATGCGCACCACGATATGTGGCACTCAAACTTGCCAGCAGACAGTAGGGGGCATGTACTCGCAGAACAAATAGATGATACGGCTTTCTGTACATTGAACGGAGACGCCCCAACGAGAGTATCGGGTAACTGCTATAGTTCGCCAGATATTTCTATCGTAAGTGCAGGACTATTGAACAACACCAATTGGCGACCCATACTCACGTTGGCGTCTGACCATCTCCCAATAGTCATTACCATCGAACGACCGACGGACTTTATAACACCTGAGCATGGTACATACATCAACTTTACCAAGGCGGACTGGGACAGTTTTCAGACATATACGGACGAATCCTTGGCTGCTCTATCCATTCCTACGGACGTACGCAAAGGCGAACGAGACTTCCGCAACATCATTGACTTGGCCTCTAGACGCTTCATTCCTGCGGGTCGAATATCTCGAATACGACCAAATTTCCCCGCGGAGGCAGCGGCCATGGCTAGAGAAAGAGATGAAGTGCGAAGTCTCAATCCCGCAGACCCCCGTATAAGGGATCTCAACGCGGAAATTCGTAGGTTGGTCGATCAACACAAACTGGCCAAATGGAAACAACACCTAGAGCAATGCAACCTCTCTGACGGTGTTGGCAAATTATGGACTACGGTCAAAGCTCTATCTAATCCAACACAACACAAGGATAAAGTAGATATTACTTTCGGTGACAGGGTGAAGAAGGACCCTAGGGGATGTGCGAACTCCTTCTGTAGACAATTTGTACTACATTCCCCACCCGATAGAGCTAAACGTAGAACCATGCGACAGGCGCGTAAATACAAAAACCAAAACACGCCCATTGTCATCACTGCCTCAGAGGTCAAGGAAGCCATCAGACAGGCTAAGCCCTCAAAATCCATCGGCCCCGACGGCATTGCCATGAAGATGCTGAAACATCTAGGCCAGGAGGGACACAAATACTTAGCGGCTCTATTCAATCTTTCACTGAACACTTTCGTCATTCCTGAAATATGGAAAAAGGCGAGAGTGGTTCCATTATTAAAACCTAGAAAGCCGGCAAACATAGGCGATTCATATCGCCCTATATCACTTTTGTCGCCGGTAGTGAAGACGCTAGAGTCCATTTTGCTCCCGTATTACACCGCAAATCTGCACCTGGCTAATCATCAACATGGCTTCCGTAAGCTGCACAGCACCACCACCGCACTCAATGCCATTACAACGCAAATAAATAGCGGTCTAAATCAAAACCAACCAAATAACAGGACTGTGTTAGTGGCACTTGACTTGTCGAAAGCTTTTGACACAGTCAACCATGCCACTCTCATACAAGATCTATTAGAAACACAAATACCTGATGGGTTAAAGAGATGGACCGCTAATTACTTGAATGGGCGGCAGGCGTCGGTCAACTTTAGAAACGCAACATCAAAACCAAGACGAATTAGACAGGGGGTGCCACAGGGTGGTGTCCTATCCCCGACACTGTTTAATTTCTATCTATCGAAGATGCCCCCACCACCAGAGGGTGTCTCCGTCGTTTCTTATGCTGACGACTGTACAATAATGGCGACGGGGAAGGGCCCCTATACTGATGAACTCTGTAATAAAATCAACGGTTACCTCTGCGACCTTTCCAGGTTTTTCACAGAGCGAGATCTGACGATATCTCCGACTAAATCAACGGCGACGCTTTTTACGACGTGGACGCACCAGGTGAGAAATGAATTAGACATTTTCGTTGACGGCACTAAGCTACCAACTGTCAGCCACCCAAAGTTATTAGGGATGACATTGGATAATACTTTCTCATTTGCTGGTCATGTGTCTGCAATGGTCTCAAAGGTACGTGGTCGCAACAAGATCCTCAAGTCACTTGCCGGCAGTAGTTGGGGAAAAGACAAAGAAACGTTGTTGACTACATATAAGGCCATTGGCCGACCAGTCTTTGACTATGCTGCACCCATATGGTCGCCTAATGTACATAACACCAACTGGACGAAGTTACAAGTCTGCCAAAATACTGCCATCAGAACTGCTACGGGATGTCTCCTCATGTCTTCCGAGTCTCACCTCCATCAGGAGACAAAACTGCTCAATGTAAAAGAGCATGCGGAAATGCTGAGCAAGCAATTCCTTCTGAACTGCCACAAGCCAGCACATCCAAACCGTCATCTTTTGGACATAGATCCGCCCCCGAGAGACATAAGGAAACATCTCCGTAAACATTATGATGAGATCCGGCATCATATTACCTTGCCGTTTGATCTGCAGAATCATAAGCGGGCTCTAACCGACATCCACACCGAGTCGGTAGATACTTTTGTCGGATCTCTACCTGTGAACCCCGTTCTGAACAGTCCTCCACCGGATATTGCTGAAGAAGAACGCACCTTACCAAGGGAGACAAGAGTTACCCTGGCACAGCTTAGGTCTGGATATAGTGTAAGGTTAAACTCCTACTTGTCCAGACTTAATGACACAATCTCAAACACATGCCCTGCATGTGGTAGGACCCCCCATGATACTCTACATCTCTTCAATTGTTCATTTGAACCTACTCTTCTAACCCCTCTGTCCCTCTGGACAAACCCTGTTGAAACTGCACGTTTCCTTGGACTCCCCTTAGAAGAGCTTGATGAAGATCTTCGGAATGATCATACACTCTAGACAGGGCAATGCATTGTTAACAACAACAACAACAATACACTCGAGGTGACCCTGTCTGACATTTAGGCAGGGCTACACTCGCTACAACAACAACAACAATGGGGGTCTGTACACAGTGCGTCTGACTCGCGAGTCATCTGTGTACGTGTTGACTCGCTGTCATTCTACAAAATATCAAACTCATTTTGATTTTCTTGAGTCATGCTAGAGCCATGTCGGTGTAACTACTGCATACACATTTTCACTAATACCCCTGAACTGATTCTTGACTCAGACGCATCGTGTATAGAGCCTATAAGCTTGAACCTCAAATGATGTATCATTTAATGATGGTCACTGTGTTTGTAGGGACATTAAACAAATCATTTGTTGCTTTAGGTTAATTAATTAAGTTAAATTTGTTACAAAAAATTATGAACATAAGCATTTACAAAAAATATGTATGTACATATGTACCTAATTACTTTTATCCTATAAAATTTATGATTACCATCAGTTTAAAACATTAGGGTGGTATACATATTTACAAACGAAAATAACATATAATGGTGTACATATTTTAATGTATTTACTATTACATAAACAACAACAAAGGAACATAAATTTACAAAATTAAATATGTAATTAAACTACATATTAACCCCCATATTCATAATAAACAAAATTGGTTTACTAAGCTCTTATACGACAAAATCAACTTATTTTCTGGGTATTGGGCCAAACTAACTTCTATGAAGAGATTGTGGGTTAGGGGTTTAGAATATGCCAGAGGTAGGCATACCGGCCGTAAGAGGCGGCTAATATGCACATAGGTAATGACATGCTAACTCGATGTTTGATCTACTGAATTGAATTGAACAGCAACAACAACAACAAGATATTGAGAGTTAAAAAAGTAATTTTTTCGTATTTCGAAGTTGGTCTCAAAAATTTAGTTATGGTCTTTCGAAGTTCGAAATTTGCCTCTTCTAATTTTTTTTTTTAATTGTTGTATTTGTTGGACGGCCAAAATCGCCTAGGCGGTTAAAGGCTGTTTTAAGTAAGTAATTGTTGTATTTAAAAAATTTAAAAAGGCAAAATATGAGCGTGGCAGGATTTTCCAAACTTACAAAGCTATATTTGCATGCGTTCAATATAAACAAATTTTTGTTTTTTGCTTCTCCTGTAAAATTTTTTTCATGTCCAAATCAACCATTTTTAGAATTTGTCTGTCTGCAGTCGTATCACTCAAAAAGTGCTGAATGGAATTGAATAAAACTTTCGTTGTATTGCTAGATGCTTAAATAAAAATTTAAGATATATGAAAATTTTTGTGGACTTTTGACCTGTCGAATAATTTTTTTTTATCAAATTATTCTTCTGAGTTTTTTGGCGAAAACAAGTTGAAAAATGCTACATACAATACCAACTACGATGATTGCAATTTCGATCTTGTTGAAGGATCTTGTCAAACCGCTTTGTATTGTTGCTTTTAGAAATTTAGCATCACCCTTTTACTGGTCATCGAACCAAGGAGATTAGAAATTTTCTAAAAACCGCAGTGTGTAATCATTACACCAAACCCTGCTTAGAGTGCCTGCAGGCAAATTGCAACTATATTCTCGCACATTTTTTTGTTGTTATTTTATTTAACAATGTTATTTCTTACCTAAAGCACATACCCAAAGCGACATTCTGTTGCTATTAAGTTTGGCTTAGGATTTTTGTTGCACGCATCAGCCAAGCCTTAGCTTATTGATGGTACATTCTTTGCCCGTGTCCCGGCTTTATTATAATTTAGTTGTTATTATTGGTCATTATATTCTGAACTTTGAAAATTTTTGTGGACTTTTGACCTGTCGAATAATTTTTTTTTATCAAATTATTCTTCTGAGTTTTTTGGCGAAAACAAGTTGAAAAATGCTACATACAATACCAACTACGATGATTGCAATTTCGATCTTGTTGAAGGATCTTGTCAAACCGCTTTGTATTGTTGCTTTTAGAAATTTAGCATCACCCTTTTACTGGTCATCGAACCAAGGAGATTAGAAATTTTCTAAACACCGCAGTGTGTAATCATTACACCAAACCCTGCTTAGAGTGCCTGCAGGCAAATTGCAACTATATTCTCGCACATTTTTTTGTTGTTATTTTATTTAACAATGTTATTTCTTACCTAAAGCACATACCCAAAGCGACATTCTGTTGCTATTAAGTTTGGCTTAGGATTTTTGTTGCACGCATCAGCCAAGCCTTAGCTTATTGATGGTACATTCTTTGCCCGTGTCCCGGCTTTATTATAATTTAGTTGTTATTATTGGTCATTATATTCTGAACTTTGAAAATTTTTGTGGACTTTTGACCTGTCGAATAATTTTTTTTTATCAAATTATTCTTCTGAGTTTTTTGGCGAAAACAAGTTGAAAAATGCTACATACAATACCAACTACGATGATTGCAATTTCGATCTTGTTGAAGGATCTTGTCAAACCGCTTTGTATTGTTGCTTTTAGAAATTTAGCATCACCCTTTTACTGGTCATCGAACCAAATTTCTAATCTCCTTGGTTCGATGACCAGTAAAAGGGTGATGCTAAATTTCTAAAAGCAACAATACAAAGCGGTTTGACAAGATCCTTCAACAAGATCGAAATTGCAATCATCGTAGTTGGTATTGTATGTAGCATTTTTCAACTTGTTTTCGCCAAAAAACTCAGAAGAATAATTTGATAAAAAAAAAAATTATTCGACAGGTCAAAAGTCCACAAAAATTTTCAAAGTTCAGAATATAATGACCAATAATAACAACTAAATTTTAATTTAAGATATAATTATTTTTTTTTTTTTTTTTATATCTCAAGCGGTTAGGGAGTTATCGCCAAATATGTGGGCCAGGGAATTCAAACTTCAAAACCCCATAACAACATTTTGCATGCTAGCTTCGAAAAACTTCTAAATTACTTGTCTACTTATGTCCCAATCTCTTCAAAAAAAAAAAAAGTTGATTTGGTCTTATACCCAGAAAGTTTGTTTTGTCGTAGATATAATTGGGCAATTCACAAGAATATCGTATAAGGTCTATCGTTGTATGTTTCCATAGTTTCGAATATAAATTTTTTGAAAAATATAGCACAATAGACAAATAGCCCAAAATAGTAGACGTTGTGAATATGGGGGGTTAATGTTTAACTGATGTGCTCAATACCTATTTGCTTAAGTTTCAGTTAAACCTTCAAAATAATTTTATTACTTTAACATTCACTTTCTAAAATATCTTCATCGCCCGTTGTTGGTCTTAGTGGCGCATTATCCATGTTGAATATATTTATTGCTTGCTTTTGTGCTAAAAAGTTACGCATTTCAGCAAAATTATCACGCTCTTTCAAAATTTTACTGCTCTGTTGGTATGCAGCATCAGCTGAGCCGTCGCTGTCGCTATCATCACTTCGAGCTGCGTCATCGCTCGCATTTTTATGCGCTGATTGTTTAACTGTTTCCAAATCACCGCTTCCATCAGATTCATCTTTTGCAAAAAAGTCATCAACATTAATACCTTTTGCCGCTAACACTTCACGTTCTTTCTCCAACATCACATGACGTATGGGATCGATGCGATCTTTTAATTGCTTTAGTACAGGCCTGAATTTGCCTTTTGTTACACGCTTTTCGAAGTTTAATATCTCCATATCGTGATCGATATTACGTTGTCCTAGTTCAGCCTCTTTTGTTGCTTGCTCAGCAAGCGCTTGCCGTTCATCGTACATGTAAGCATAGAAATCGTCACGCTTCTCTGTATCATTTTGATTCTGTGAGATTTCTACGCGTAAAAAACTTTCGGGAAATTCATCGCCATCACTGTTTTCATTTTCGCTAGCTGCTGGCTGTGGCTCATTGTCCAATTTGCTGTTTAGAAATTTATTATAGACCAACATAAGACGTTGGAAGTCGTCAAAGCATACTGATAAAGCGCTTTCAATGCTGCGCATGTTTTTTGCAACTTGCAACAATTGCTTTGTGTTATCATGGTGCTCCGCTTCAGTTGCAGTCAGACGTTGTAAGGTAATATCGAGCGCATGACATTCTCCAGCCACAGCTACCATGCAAGCGCTTAGCTTGAGTGAAGAATCTTGCAGCACTGCTACGGGACTACTGCGATTTTGCATCGCTTTGGTGGCATTCAGCATTTCTACTTCCAACTGCTTTTTTTTATTGAGCTCGATTGCTAAATTTGTGAAGTGATTCTCTTCTTCCTGTACTAGCTGTCGTATCAGACAATCTATTTTAACTAGTTCTGTGTTTAGTTCACTAATTGATGGTTTTGTTGAGATCGTAAGCGCAAGGCGTAGCAGGAATTGTGATTGTACATAGGCAAATATGTTGTGAAAGTCCTAAAACATAAAGTGTTTAAAAATCATTTCACAGGTTAACAAAGGTTCGGATCCACTCTTTAAACGTTCACTGGAATTATGTAGGCAACCCACTAATCCTGTCTGCCTGTCTAGAACTTGTCAAGTCATTCGGCTTCATGCATAAAGAGGAGCATTTGCTCAGACTCAATTTTTTAGTGGATGCTAGGTATTTTGTTTTTGTAATAACGTACGCTGTGGACATAGCAACGTGCAAACAACTTCAAATTCGCTTTGAAATTCGTGGAGGACTAGTCACGGAAAAGTGACCTCGAGGTCAATCGTGGTAGTATTCATTAGGGGCCACAAAATTCCACCTCTAAGTACACGGAAATGGAGTGAGGCTCAAAATATCTCGTCGACATTATAAACAGTAAGGTAAGCTAGAATTGGCATGTCAAGTACCTACGTAAGGTACTTTTAATGCTCCCTCTTCCTCCAAATTGGCGGCCGCCGTGGTGTAGCGGTTAAGTGTTCGGCCTTCTACACCAAGTCGTGGCGGTTCGATGCCCGGCAAAAGTAACATCAAAAATGATTTAGAAAAAGAATTTTTTTAAACGGCGTCGCCCCTCGGCAGTAGTTTGGCAAACTCTCCGGGTGTATTTCTGCCACGAGAAGCTTCTCAACAAAAAATTCATTTGCTTTGAAAAGTGAAACTTAAAGTTGTTGTTGTTGTCAAACGGCGTTCGTGAGACCAATGCTATTCTATGGTGGCCAGCATTCGCAAGAAGCAATATCTCCCAGATGGGTACCATTTCGTAACTTTCTCTCGATAGCGAGTTCTCCTTATGAAGAGCCCCAAAAGTCAAGAAAGAAATAACGCTTATATTCTAGACCCGCAGTCCACAGACATGTTGTGGTTTTTGTTATAGGACAAAAACACTCCCGGTAGGTTCTGGTAGCTAAACGAATTGGTCTCAAAGCGTACTAGGGGTCTATACCTGCTGCGTTGAGGATTGAGGAAAGCAACTAAACTTAAAGAAGCAGTCAGACTTTGAACCCATTGCTCTCCCTCTTGTCACGGAGAGGTGCATGCTCATCTAGGTTTTCACGTGTGGCCCTCGGGGACTGCCGCGGAAAAGCTATTGCATAGCATTTTTTATCAACTTATGTAATTATAATATTTATGCCTAAAAGTAGGCAATGCTTATAGATCCAAGAGATGAAAAAAGCAATCTGGGACATGGTGCACGCATTGGAGTGGCTTCTGTCGCAGCTGTAGGGACAAAGACAGTATGACCCAACCAGCGGATCAACTTCTCCTCTTATATAGGTAAGCAATATGAGATTACATACCGTGACTTATCTCAGGTAAAGCTTAGACATTCCCAAGACAACCGGGGCTGTCAAAATGACTGCAGCTTTAATAGATACTAAAAGCTTGGACTGCCAAAATCGCCTAGCCGGTTAGAATGCTATTTTAAGTAAGTAACATGATAATAGACACTAGTTAACGGTCCACGAAGGGTTAGAAGTTAAGAATATGCGCCAGGTAGGTGTCTGTCTTAAGTAGCTAATAGAACCCACATCGACACCATGGTGCTTTTCACCAAAATGTTACGGATTCATATCTTTGTTGGAAGTAAACCTCACATAGCTTTTACTTTAACAGAGATTTGTGTAGTATGAAAAGTCGCATTTGTATAGGATAGTACAGACGCCACGCCTCTTCTATATAAAAGGAGATTGTTAACTCATACATACTTTGATGTGCTTTGGGCTATAGTCCGTCACATTGTTCTTGAAATATTCACATTCGCGCAACTCCTCCATTGATGAGTAATACTGTGAGAAACGTGGTGGTAATGGATATTGTGCCTCCAACTTACGCGTCGCATCATACAAAATCTCGGTGACCTCTTTGGCCGATGTGATGCAGTCCCAAGCACGTTCTATTTGTCTTGATCTACAACAAGTGTTTATATAAAAATTTGTTTGTAATCAAAAATCTCTTCAACTCACTCAATCAACTCTTCCTGCTTCATTATGAGTATTTCATTAAAATAGGTCATATTACGGCGTATACAATTACCAAATTCATCAATGGTGCGTATCAAGCTATCCAATTCATTTTCAACAATCTTATTACGAAAAATAAATATATTTTTTAACATATAAATAGCGCTAAAACCTGTTGTGAGCAACAACGATGGCAACAAAGTCAAGCGTAAAGCTTTCGGTGTGACGAAATGTTCCAATATTGTGGTACCCAATAAAATGCAAGTATTGCGTGCTGTAAAGATTTCGCTATTTCTTGTTGCTGGTTGAACTGCACACTTATTGTTGTTGTTTGTATAATTGCTAGCTGCTTTGTTGGATGAATCTATTTGATCTGGTGCTACCACTGGCGGCTTCACATGACGCAGGCATTGCTCCAACGCCTCTACATGATCAACAAGTAAACGCTTGGAGTAGAGTATTTTATTTATTAAATGATCTGTGATTGCCTATTTGGCCATAAAAGTATAAAAATAGCATGATTCTTTAGTTTAGGGGTCAATGTTATTGCTGCGGCACACTCACCTGCTTTTGCTTCACCTCATCGGTGAAATGGCTTCTGAAACGCGGATGAAAAAATGTTTCCATTGCAGTGGCGCTGCCTCCTGCCGTTGCAACTGTAGCTTTGTTATGCAAACCGCAGATTCTCATTGTCACACTTTCTTGTATTTACTTTCTAAATAGGCATAAAGTGCTTTTATTTTGTTCCGAAAAATTTGCCGATTACCTCTTCGGTCTTTTTTCCACTCTTAAATCATAGGTATGTGAGACGGATAACGATAATGATGATTCAGTAGCACAAGCTATCGGGTGTTTATTGTATCGATAGTTTTTATTATGAGGCTGTGTGTCAATTGAAAGCATTTTTCGTCAGAGTAATATGAGGTGAGCAAATTTCCTATGATGTGCAAAATGTTGTGCCAAACAAAAAGTTAAATTATGACAGTAGTAATTCTTGACCTATGCAAAAAGCACGTGCTTTCTGAATCAATTTACGTGTTTTTCGTAATATACGCGATATAGTATTTTAGTGTTAAATAACGCCTGTGAACTTATATTTATGTGATATAATATGAATGTTAACAGCACATGCATCCCTGTGCTCACATTATATTCACCACGATAACTGTCAGAATTTAACATCGCTGTCAAAATTTGCTTGCCAATTGGCACAACCTTTTTTGGAAAGTACTCTTGTGTGGATATTCCATGTTGTTGTTAACAATGCATGCCCTGTCTAAAGTGTATGATCATTCCGAAGATCTTCATCAAGCTCTTCTAAAGGGAGTCCAAGGAAACGTGCAGTTTCAACAGGGTTTGTCCAGAGGGGTTAGAAGAGTAGGTTCAGATGAACAACTGAAGAGATGTAGAGTATCATGGGGGGTCCTACCACATGCAGGGCATGTGTTTTTTGATTGTATAATTAAGTCTGGATAAGTAGGAGTTTAACCTTACACTATATGCAGACCTAAGCTGTGCCAAGGTGACTCTTGTCTCCCTTGGTAAGGTGCGTTCTTCTTCAGCAATATTCGGTGGAGGACTGTTCAGAACGGGATTCACAGGTAGAGATCCGACAAAAGTGTCTACCGACTCGGTGTGGATGTCGGTTAGAGCCCGCTTATGATTCTGCAGATCAAACGGTTTCAGCATCTTCATGGCAATGCCGTCGGGGCCAATGGATTTTGAGGGCTTAGCCTGTCTGATGGCTTCCTTGACCTCTGAGGCAGTGATGACAATGGGCGTGTTTTGGTTTTTGTATTTACGCGCCTTTCGCATGGTTCTACGTTTAGCTCTATCGGGCGGGGAATGTAGTACAAATTGTCTACAGAAGGAGTTCGCACATCCCCTAGGGTCCTTCTTCACCCTGTCACCGAAAGTAATATCTACTTTATCCTTGTGTTGCGTTGGATTAGATAGAGCTTTGACCGTAGTCCATAATTTGCCAACACCATCAGAGAGGTTGCATCGCTCTAGGTGTTCCATTTGGCCAGCTTATGTTTATCGACCAACCTACGAATTTCCGCGTTGAGATCCCTTATACGGGGGTCTGCGGGATTGAGACTTCGCACTTCATCTCTTTCTCTAGCCATGGCCGCTGCCTCCGCGGGGAAATTTGTGCTTAATTGGGATATTCGACCCGCAGGAATGAAGCGTTTAGAGGCCAAGTCAATGATGTTGCGGAAGTCTCGTTCGCCTTTGCGTACGTCCGTAGGAATGGATAGAGCAGCTAAGAATTCGTCCGTATATGTCTGAAAACTGTCCCAGTCCGCCTTGGTAAAGTTAATGTATGTACCATGCTCAGGTGTAATAAAGTCCGTCGGTCGTTCGATGGTAATGACTATGGCGTGAGTATGGGTCGCCAATTGGTGTTGTTCAATAGTCCTGCACTTACGATAGAAATATCTGGCGAACTATAGCAATTACCTGATACTCTCGTTGGGGCGTCTTCGTTCAATGTACAGAAAGCCGTATCATCTATTTGTTCTGCAAGTACATGCCCCCTATTGTCTGCTGGCAGGTTAGAGTGCCACATGTCGTGGTGCGCATTGAAGGCGCCCAGGATCACGCGGTTATTTCCTCGTAGTAGCAAGCTAATGTCGTGATGATAACCGGTGGGGCAACTTGAGACAGGGGGTATGTAGATGTTAATGATTTGCAGATCGACATCTCCTGTACGGATGGTAATACCTTGGCTTTCTAAGATATCATCCGTTCCTTCGATGTCGGTATCAAATAGATGATACTGTACAGAGTTGTCCGTTATGAACGCTAGACCACCTCCCAGGCCACAGAGAGAGACTGGTGCTCGGAGTTGCTCATGTGTAAACTGCTCCGGTGGGAGCGAGAGTGTTGAGCTGCTGCGCGTGATGTTGACGCTATAAGGCACGAGCAACAGTCTGGAATTTGTGTGGCGGGTATAACAGAAGTGCTGCTAGTCGTTAAGACATTATTATTATTATTAGTATTTCTACTAGAAAGCGGCGGTCAGTGGCGTGCCTTCCATATAAGCCGAAAAGCCCGGCTTGCCTAGCTAATCCTCTATGAGCTACAATATATTTCAAAAATGTATCGTAACAATTTCTTTAACGTTTACATTTGGTTTCACTAACTGCCAATAGCATAAACATATAAATAAAGCTCTTCCTGCCATCTGTCGGCTGATAGCAAAACAATTAACATAAAATTTTTTCAGTGCATATAATGGCATCTCTTACTTGCTTACTTAAAATAGCCTTTAATCGCCTAGGCGATGATTGCCATCTCGCTTTTACTTATTGGCTTTTACCTGGCTTTCAAATCCCTTACTAAAATGTCTTTTTGAAGCTACAGTTTTTTTGAATTTAGAAGAAGTTTTGTATGCAACTACGAAGCCAGCTTCGTGCTGTTGTTACTATAAGCTTTAAAGCCAAACTGGATATGTATATACATATCTACAATGTTAATGTGCAAAGAGCTCTACTCAAAAATTATTGGCGCATATTTTAAAGTAGAAAAAAAGAATTCAATAGTGGTGATTGCTGTAATATTTTTTTTTTTTGCTAGGCATTATAAAATATAAAAAATATTTTTTAGGTTTCTTAGGTCCACTTGCACGACGCCGAGTTATCTTTTTAGCTCAGAGTTAATTTGACATTAACTCTGAGTTAAAAATATAAATTTTCGTTGTGCAAGTGAGCCTTGGCTTCTGCGATGTATGTAAATGGGAAATAGTGCAAGTAAACCTTTTCCCTTGGATTGGAAAAGCTTAAAAAATCTGCAAAACAATAACTTGCCTATTGAAGAAACCTAAATGTTTAAGTTTTTCCCCGTGTGCAAAAGTCGATAAATATCTATCCTGAACTCTTCTTCTTCGTCTGAAATGTTCTTTGGCAGCAGTATGTGCTTTTGTTGGGGTTATAAGGACTGGGGCTTGCCTTGATTGAAACACGTAGGCACGCCACTGGCGGCGGTAGGGGTGCGCTTGAACGGCGCTTAAGGGTCGAATACATAAAGCTTTGTTAACCTCGCCTGACATTTGCTACCTCAAAACTTTGCGTCCAACTTCAGAGCTATGCTACAATGAACGCCTTGACGCTTCTTTTTTATACATTTGTTTTTGTTATTTTTTTCTTTGCATTCGTAGTGTTTTAGTTAGTTTATTAATTTAATATAGAAACAATTAATTAATTATTATTTCCTCCAACTTTTTATTCTTTAATTAAAGCAAAAGCTTTGTTTCTTTTCTGCTAATTATGAATAATTATGAATAATTATTCCTAGAAAAGTGTTTTGTGAAAAAATTAGCAGTGAATCCAGCAGCTTTTTGACATTTAATTGAGAGAAAGAGCGCCAATTCGCTGCAAGTTCGCTGCAAGTTGCTGCTGGAGATTTTTCGTCCAGCAAAAACTAGCAAGTAACAAACAGCTGATTGTGACATATGGCAAAATTAAAATTGATTGCATATTTTTATGAAATTTAAAATTTATTACGAATATTTTGAAAACTATGAGTTATTTACCAGCAAATGAAGTAAGTACATACAATAAATACCAAATCTTCAATAGTTCCGTATATTTGAATAGCAAAGCGCCGAAGCCCAATGTCCATTGGACCAACGTAATGTGGCTCGTTTAGGAGACCAATATAATCCTGCAGGCGCAGTTACAGGAATGGGAAATACTGAAGGTATATAAGGCATTCAATTTTCTTAATATTTTGTAAGGTTTAATCCGAAATATACGCAGTAATTGTCCAAAGGCTGAAAAATTCGCAATTTAATGTGCTGCGAAAAAAATTTATTTTCATTTGTCAATTGTCAGAACAGCTGTTCTGCTGGCTCCTGTTCGGCGAAAAACTAGCAGAAGAGAGATGAAACTAGCAAAAATGAGATTTTGACAGCTTTTTACAAGACTCTCTTCCTTTGACAGTTCTTTGCTGGAGATTTCAAGAAACAAATCTAAAGTCATCAAGATCTGATTGTCAAAGCAAGCAAAGCAAGCAAAATTTGAGAGTTTGCCAAATTTTAACCTTGCTTCAACTTTGAGGTCTCCAATTTGCCATGCTTCGTTTAAATACGTATACTGAACTTTTCTGTCAAAGTCAAAGTTTGAGGTAAAGTCAAAATAAAGCTTTATGTAACTGACCCTTTACCGCGGGACGCCCGAGGGCGTAAACAACAAGGGGCCACGAAAGTACTAAAGAAAGTACGGGGTCTGTGGATGTTAAGGTTAAGCCCTGAACATCCAGATTTATGGAGCCATCTCTTACCAGAGAAGCATTGCACAGAATGCGACCGTTTAATATATATCTTTTTGCAACAGACACTGCATATCCATTTTTTGGTCCGGGGTTTGGCTCAACGCCCGCCCGTAACAATAGAATATCTTGCAGCCCTGCTGCAAGGGGGGAGGATGATAGTTTCGGAATGGGACAAAACATACTAAACAGGGTTACATTGAAAGTGACAGTCCTTGGCCGAGGTAAAACCCCGAGTGGTTCCACTGCGCAGAGATCCATGGCGATGTCCTGGGTTTTCTGCTCTGAGAAGTGACTGTACATAGGGAACCATGGATATTCCATGGAGTACGGTACTAGTTGGATTAGGTGGTCCACAAATCCTAGGACATCGCCATGTTAATTGGGGCACTTTTTTTATATGGTATTGAAATCGACACGAAACCCATTAGAGAACTAACTTAAGTTCGAGCATATTTGAATCTCATTAGAGAAATACATTAGAATTCGATTAGAACCGTTACCTTTCTCCCTATTGCGAAAACTAAGTCCCTTTTTGTCGAGTCCCTAAAACCATCCCGGAATGACCCTAAGAGAGTTCCCAAATGATCTCGGAATGACCCCCAAATGGCCCCAAGTAAGTCCCCAAAAGACCTCGGAATGACCTTAAAAGACCTCGGAACGACCCCAAAGGAGTCCCGAAAACCATCTCGAAATGGCTCCCAAACGACCCTGAGGGAATCCCTAAAAAGATCCCCGAACGACCGCCATATGACCCCGAAGGAGTTCCCAAAACCATATCGAAATGCCGTCCATGCGACAACTAGGGAGCCCCCAAAAAAATCCCGGAACGACCCACAAATGCCCCGGAGGGACTCCTCAAAAAGATCCCGGAACGACCCGCAAGTGACACTGAGGAAGTCCCCAAAAGATCTCAGAACAACCCCCAAATGAACCCGGGAGAATCCGGAAGGAGTCCCAATAACCATCCCGGAATGATCCCCAAATGACCCCGCGAGTTGTTGTTGTTGTAACGAGGTGTAGCCCTGCCTAAATGTTAGACAGGGTCACCCCGTGTGTATTGCTCTTGGCCGGGTCGATATAAGAAAACGGCCTGGGTCGTTTCGGCACGATGGGTACAGCACAAGTACTGGTACCGTTCTCGTAGAACCGGCAATACAAGAAACTAGCCGTGTAGACCATGCAGGTCATTTAGCGTTACCCAGGGTCACCAACGGGGAGGCGACCTGCTCTTACACATTGACCCCGAGAGTTTGGGAGGACCACTAATGAGTCCCCAAAACTATCCCGGAATGAACCCCAAATGATCCCGAGGTAGAGCCCAAAAACATTCCGAAATAACTCCGGCATAATCCTTCGATTGTCCCAGAAGTTGGGGTAACAAATGGGCCCAAAAAAACCCGCGAATATCAATATTACGCTAAGAGCTTCAGAACTACAAGCGCACTGGTTACGCATATGGGTATTTTTTTAGGTCATCTCTAGGGTTTACTTTTTTCTTTTGGAATAACTGTATAAAAATAAAAATTTATTGCTTTTTTTTAGATAATAAATAATAACTCAGCTCCAGTAAAGTGCGATGAAAAAAATGGTCTAGCTCGTCCAATTTTTGATTCGTAGAAATCCCTGCAAAAATCGTTGGATTATGTGTTCCATTTTTTTGATATTGGAGTACTCCAATAGTAATCCTTTGTATACCTCATCGGACCACCTTCATCTCTTTGAAAGCCGAGTACTGCTCGTGCCTTATTGACGAAAATTATGACCCTGTCGCTCTGAAAGTATATACTCCAAGGAGTAACAACATTGGAGTACATTGCAAAGTACTCTGACTGTAGGTACTCCAAGGAGTAGCAGAAAAAAAGCGAAGGTTGGAATAGGTGGTCCCGTCCTAGGACATCGCAATGTTAATGGGAGCACAATTTTTATATGAAAAATTACAACATTTGGTAGGTGTCAACTCGAAAAACACGTTGGTCCTAAAGTATAAGTTAGCACCCATCAATAATGCCAATAACAACCATAACCAAAGCTCAAAGTTGGCACCCAGAAATAATGCCAACAACAAACATAACCAAAGCTCAACAGCATTAGGTAAGCCAGACACCTAGTCAGCAAGTGAACACTTAGCTGAAGGCGTTCTCACGATAATGCGAAACTCGACACTAAGCAGAAGGGCGGACATACCAATAAACGGCAAATGCCAAATCATCATTATCACGCGCAGCAGTAGCGATTAGTGAAGTAGGCATTTAGGTGCAGTCACCGAAAGTTTGTACCTCAGTCATAGTAACTCACCGAACCAAATTGGTTGTCTGACTCGCATTAGGCAAATAATAAAAAAGTGAACCATACATATATCAAGTGTTTGCATTTCTTACAATTACCAAAGGAAACTCCAATGTTAATGGTGAGCTTTCCCCGACATATACATGTGTAATAAATGTTGTGTTGGATGTTAATAATGCATGTTAATAAAACATATTTGTTCGCTAAATATTTATAAACTTTCAGTCTCTCCGACTTTGAACGGATCAACTCAAAAATGGAGATGTAGGTATCCTTGAATTGGTTCAAGCCTCAAATCAAAAGCTTTTTTGAATTGATTCATGATTCAAATTATAAATCAAAAATGTCCTAGGATTGATTCAACCAATTCAAAATCACGCAATTCTGATGGCAGTGTTCGTGCGTACAATGGAAGCGTTCACTATTCGGATTAGTATGGCAATTTTGGTGCCTTTTAAGATATTCTAGCGAAGTGTATGTTTTATCGCAGCCTTCGTGCTTACAAGGAAAGCTTTTACTATTCGAGTACTCACTGATATCGTGCATTATTTCGTGATTTTTAAGACTATCAACCCGCGAATATGATTTATTGCAGCCTTTGTGCGTACAATAAAAGCGTTCAAAATTCGGGTTCCCATGAATTCTTTGGTGCAATTTAAGATTTTTTGGATATGAGTATGATTTATCGCAGCCTTCGTGCGTACAATGAAAGCGTTTACTATTCGAGTTCTCACTGCTATCGTGCCTTCTTTCGTGATATCTAAGACTTTCAGCCCACGAATATGATTTATTGCAGCCTTCATGCGTACAATAAAAGCGTTTAATATGCGGGTTCTCATGCTTTATTTGGTGCCTTTTAAGATAGTCTTTCCACAAAAATGATTTATTGCAGCCCTCGTGCGAACAATGATAACGTTTGGGAAAGTCATGCCTTCTTCGGTGTGTTTTAAGATAACTTAACCATGCGAACGACTTATCGCAGCCTTCGTAGGTACAACGATAGCGTTTAGGACCATTCGGATTGTTATGCCTGCTTTTATGCATTTCAAGACTTTTTGACTGCTCGTATGATTTATCGCAGCCCTCGTGCGTACAACGAAAGCGTTTCAAGCCTTCATGTTTCTTAATATGGGCATTAAAATTTCTTTCTTGGCTGAAACTTTTTTGACATTTATCGCCGGAATATCTTGCTCTCTCTGCCTTGCCATTTTGAGTTGTTTTTGATGCCGTACAGGTAGCCTAGAAACAAAAGAGGAACTAACTTAAAATCATTCTTAATTTCGACTATAGCTTCGGGCCATAATAAACAAATTAAAATCTAAACCCAAGTGAAATTGATGGATAACTAATTGTTTAATCCATCAAAACTAGGAAGCTCTAATTGTGTCAAATTATGCCTACCCTGCAAAAATCGAATGAGGGACATAAAAACCCCCAACCGAATTTTTTTTAATGCAACATGAGGTAGAAATAATTTGAGGCATCACTTGGCACTCATTGATGAGGCAGTGGATCAAGTTTGACACATGCAAAGTGAATTTTCTTTTAATTTTTGAAACTTTTTTTCAAAATATTTAAACTTTGCTTTTTAAGCTTTCAAAATGGTAAGCCATGTGCAGGTATCTCAACTATTAAAATAATTACAGCCATTTAACAATGACTGAGTTTTGTACCTACTATTGCACACACATACACAATAACACTTATAACACCTAGTAAATTTTAAATGGCTGTAATTATTTTAATAGTTAAGATAATCGCACATGGCTTACCATTTTGGAAACGTCAACTTTAAGAGTATGTAAAAATATTTTGAAAAAGTCTCAAAAATTAAAAGAAAATACACTTAGGGTTAGGGGTTTAGAATATGCCCGAGGTAGGCATACCGGTCGTAAGAGGCGACTAATAGGCACATAGGTAATGACGTGCTACTCGATGGTTGATCTACGGATATGATTCCTCTCACCTCTCATTACCCATCTTCTTCTTCCTCACGGATGAAGGGATGACATGACCTAGAAGGTTCCACTGGTCATACCAAATCGCTACCACGACAGTCGGGCAGTACCGCAAGGGAGTACCGCAGCGTACCGGGGTCATATCCGGCCAAGCACTGTCAACTTCGGCATCACTCCTCAAAACCTTCGGGGAGTGTTTTGCTGTTAACAACAACAACAACACCAACAACAACAACAACAACAACAACAACAACAACAACAAAAATGCCATTATCCCCATACAAAATGTATGGGAAAGGGCGAAAAAAATAGCCACCCCTAAGGGTTAAGTTAGAGCGCTAAATTTTGGGAAGGCTTATTTTCTAAACAAAAAAAAAAAAAATTGTATTTTAATTTGAATCACCCTAACGTATATACATAAACATTACAGCGTCTCGCCTTACAGGCAAAAAAAAGTCGGCCGTACCTCCCCTCTTATGAAGTGTTTTTGAAAAACATTTAAAAATAAATTTATTTTTTTTCTGGCAACCCTAGATCAGTGTTGCCGTTGGGGACCCTAAAGGGTCAATTTGACCCTTTTTTATAGCCAGGACCCCGGACCCTAATTTTTCAAAAAAAAAAGTACCAATTTTACCCTTTTTTAAAATCCGTGACCCTTTTTGACCCCTTTTTCACTTTCCAACTGCAATGAAATGCATTTTATAGGTTTTTTGTTAAAAACCGAAAATCTACCCTTGTTCCTTTTTTACTCTTACATCGGGAACTCTTGCCGATTTCCAAATGTCATGCCTGTAGTCTTACTACTGGCAACTCCACCGTAATGTACCAATCCAATAACCGCAAATTAGAGACCGTAAAAATCGTAAATCTTTTACGGTCTTTAATTAACTGACATTAGGTCGTTACATTAGGGTGGTAGAAACTGAGGTATGGTGGGTAGGTACAACAACGGAGCGCCTGAAATCAATGAGCATTTTTTAGGAAAAACCCACTCCTTGAGACAAAAAAATTGGTGTATCACACTTTAAAGTCCGACAACAAATGCCGAAGATATGAAGAAAAATGCAATTAGCGACATCTAGGGTTGCCAGAAAATGAAATAAATTTTTTTGTTTAAATGTTTTTCAAAAACACTTCATATGAGGGGAGGTATGGCCGACTTTTTTTTGGTGATACACTCTAATATACATACATATAAAAAACCCCAGCAAACATGCTGATAGCGAGAACTTTAACTCAAAATCGTGCGCGTTGCCGTTATCGTAGAATAAAACTTCGCACACATGTTAGTTAGATTAAAACGCCAGGTATGCATAGAATTTCGAAACTTCAGTTTTTTCTATAAATTTTTGGGACAGTCTAATGTATGTGTATTTGAACATTTTCTTGACAACAATTTAGCAAGGTCCATTCGGAGTCGTTAAAAAAACTGTAAATCCCGCTAATTTATAGGAAAAAAGTCAAAGCAGCACACCAAAAGTTGCAAGAGAAGCTCGGCAAAAACCTCATTAGATGTCCTGATAACCTCTTGGCTTTGCTAGGTTGTACTAGCAATATAGAAGCATCACATACATTTATGGGGTTGCTATGATCTATCAATGATTGTTTAAAAACCAAGGCACAAAAAAATGGTGAAAACTTAAAGGATTTTAAACTTAACCACTTTTACCTCACTCCCTATTCCATGTTCCTGATCACTACTAACATCCTCATGAAAATCGTTTTGCACATTTAATGGCGACGTTGTATGACGGGAATCATCACAACTCCATTCTCCTTCACTTTTATTAGAGATGGGTTCATTCTTTACATACACAACGGCCTCATCATCCGCAGACTTTTGTACCTTTTTAGGATTATAAAAAATTAGGTTTCGATCAAAAATAATTAAGAGGCCTATAAATGAGCATCTTACCATCTGTCCTTTGTTACTTGTCTTCTGTTTATTCGCTGTATTACTTTGCTGTTTTGAGCCAATGTTCTCTTTGGAAGAAGGTGTATTTAATGAAAACCCAGACACGGATTCCGTTTCAGCGCTGCTTGTTTTCGAGTTATCATATTCAATAGATTCTTTAGAAATCTCCACAGGTTCGTTCACATCTTCCGGTGAGATTATGAAAGTAATTTTTCTGCTTGAGACCAGTGGTTGATCATTCAGCTCGTATTCTTCTTTAATAACTGTTTCACTTGAAAGCGTGAGATCATTCGCTCCGGCTAATTTAGTATCAAATTGAGGTTCTTTATTTTCTATTGAGTCTTTAAATATTGGTGCCGTGTCGCTAACAACTTCTGGTAAGATTATAGACGTTGTATTTCTGTTTGAGACCAACGGTCGATCATTCAGCTCGTATTCTTCTTTAATAACTGTTTCACTTGAAAGCGTCAGATCATTCGCTCCGGCTGATTTAGTATCAAATTGAGGTTCTTCATTTTCTATTGAGTCTTTAAGAGTTGTCGCCGCGTAGTTAACAACTTCTGGTAAGATTATAGACGTAGTATTTCCTTTGGAGACCAGTGGTTGATCATTCAGCTCGTATTCTTCTTTAATAACTGTTTCACTTGAAAGCGTGAGATCATTCGCTCCGGCTAATTTAGTATCAAATTGAGGTTCTTTATTTTCTATTGAGTCTTTAAATATTGGTGCCGTGTCGCTAACAACTTCTGGTAAGATTATAGACGTTGTATTTCTGTTTGAGACCAACGGTCGATCATTCAGCTCGTATTCTTCTTTTACAACTGTTTCACTTGAAAGTAAGAGATTATTCGCTTCTTCCGTTTCAATTGATTCCTTATTAAACTGAGCTCTTTGATTTGCTAAGGGGCCATCATATATCTGCGGAGGGTCGGGCACACCTTGTAGCTCTAATTCTTTTTTAACAACTGTTTCATTTGGAAGTAAGTGATATGTTGTTCCTTCATATTGAAATGATTTTTTTGTATATGTAATTACATATTTCGTAACAGCATTCGCTTCGAATCGAGTGAGGGACTGCAAACACATTTCCCGAAACTCATAGAAATCACTGATAATTTGAAAGCAGGCCCGGCAAAGGTATTTAGAAGACATTTTAGTTTCGATAAATCTATGTGATAAGCATGCGGACAGTTTATGCAAAAGTCCAGGCATTTCCAAAATATTGACACGTTCGTTTATTCCTGCGTCCTTTCTACTTTTTAATTCTACAAAGCACGCCCGGCACAAATCATCATCACCCCTCACCACAGGCACTACGGAGATATTTGCATCTGTGGTGATCGGCAAATAATCTTTTTGGAGTGACATGCTTATATATTTGATAGGTGTTTCTGTGGATTAAGTTGCTCTCAGGTCCGTGAAGTGGTGGTTCATTGTTTGGCCCTTTTACTTAGAGCGCCATCACACAAACTATGCCTTATGGTGCAGGAATTGTATCACATTTAGTTTCTTCTGAATTTGTTATTATTATTATTTGTCATGTTTAAGTTTGTAAAGTTTATAAAATTACTTCAAATTAAATGAGTTCTTTTGTGGTGCTGGAAGTTATCGATAACAAATCATCATGTGTTCGATAGTTTCTAAAATGTTCGAAGCATCACTGTAAAAATCAACCCCACAGGGCATGGGTGATGGTTACGAAACCAAAGATAAATAATTTTTTGATAAGACCCTCATACAGTTCCGTGGGAACGTGAGCGTGAATGAGTGGAGACTTTCTATTGCGTACGCAAAGGAAAAGAATTCCAAATCAGTTCTTTTGTGCGTTCACGCGCATCTGTCAAATGACTTCAACTCTCCAAAAAATGTAAAAAAAACATCACAGTTTGGCGTGGTAATTGCCAAATTTCAACACTCACTTGCGAAGGGGTTGTGTCACTTTGCGTTCGCACACAATTCACTGTGAGATAGTAAAATAAGCATTTCAAAGCATATTTAACACTTTCACTTAAGTTTAAATGCAGTAATATCAAAGATATTTTAGTTGTTTATCCACTTACGGATGATTTTTTTTTGGAAAAGTGGAGTAATATCAACATATTACACAAAAGAAAATTGTTCACGCTCACCCACGTTCACGCTAAAAAATAAATGTATATAGGGCTATAGGGAAGATACGAGCGGGTCGACTTTCTAATAATGTTCATTCACTGAGTTTCACGATATACATTTTTCTGGTGCAAATGATCAGGGGCGGAGTTAGAGGGGGAAATGAAGGTGGAAAATCGTACATTTAGAATCGCATATACGTATGTATACCCAAAGTACTGTATCGATTTTTACAAAATTGGTATCATTGTACCGGTATTTAAAAACCCTTTCGGTTTTTAACTCAACTTAATTTTACAAGTCCATTTTATTTTATTTTGTTAAGGCTGTGGGATACTAAACTAAAGGCTGTTTTCATTATGTCAAATGGTGTCAAATTTCATCGATGTTATCGAGATTTGGCTGCTTATTTCGATAAAGTCGATAAAAGTCATTAAAATTTCTTTCTATTTTGAATTTTTTTTTTGGCATTTGTTACAGGAATATCTTGTTTTCTTTGCCCTGAGGCTTTAACATTTACACGGGTCGATTTTGGTCGTTCCACTGCTTTCTACCTTCAAATAAAAGGTATGATTCGATCGATTTGCTATTTGCACGGTGGAACGACAAAAATCGACTAGAAGAATCGACCCGTATAATTGAGCCTTTAGAGGTATTTCGAGTGAATTTTGTTGACGTATAGGTAGCCTAAAAATAAAAGAGGGAAGTATTTAGAATTATTAAAATATACACGATATTAAGTGAAGACATGCATGGATGAAGGGGGTATGTCGCATTCTCACTCAATTTCTGTTTTTGGCATTGGTGAATAGTAGGGCTCTTGATTCTAATCGATTACTCGACTAGTCGATTAGTCGAGTAGTCGATTATCAACTTTTGTGCTGTTTGAAAATCGAATAGCAGATATTCGATTTCAGCTAATCGACTAGCTGTCAGTAATCGAATACTAACGATTAAATCCGGTTCCCAGTTTTTACCCGGGTAATAAGGCGGGAAATTTCTACTGTAATTCGTATGCATGCCTAAGTGGTTGGTATCTGTCATTTTCGCCAATTTATTTGCTTCATTTCTTTGAAATTTAAAAAAAAATGTAACAGGAGCACAGAATATTTGTGTAGGTAGATATACAAAAATGAAAATTTGAAAAATGTATGTATGTTTGTTTGAATGTAGATAAAAAAGTTTGAAAAAATTTTTTCATACTGCAAAACGTTCTATGTCAATATTATTCTTTTAGGTTTAAGTGCGCAATGTACGCATCTTTCGCTTATTCTACGTCGCCGTTTGCAAAAAGATAGTTGAAAGATTGATTCGTTGGGCAAAAAAAAAGTAAAAGTATATTCAAATACACCTAATTTTCGAAAGAACTCAAAAATTACAAACATTACATAGAGTGTTTTGATGTATTACCAAAAAT
This sequence comes from Campiglossa producta, assembly GCA_964058755.1. NCBI lineage: Eukaryota > Metazoa > Arthropoda > Insecta > Diptera > Tephritidae > Campiglossa > Campiglossa producta. Next base: position 7,010,965 of record CAXKVI010000001.1, on the reverse strand, counting down.
ATACGGGAACATTAGAGTGCCAAAAAAAGCTCCACACTTTCTATCGGAATGATTAAGCTTGAGAATTTATTTTTTTTTTGTAGCAAAATTGCTCTGCACGCCAATGAAAGATTTCCTATGAAAATAAAAAACAAATTTGACATGTGAGAAATTATAAGCACCTGCACCTCTAGTGTCTTAGTTTCTATTTGAAAACTTTAGATTTGTAACAAACTTTTCAAATTGTTATTTGTTTCATGCGCTGCTAAGTGCTCTTCAATGCTGCTGTTATGTCAGGCCGAGTTAAAATACAGGAGATGATAGAAACACGAGCTTTTAATCCAATTTAGGATTGTACTAGTATGTAACCCCCGATAATCGGGTGTGTTTGCTTATTACCCCTGCATTGCTTTTGTAGTCAAAGTAGCGCAAAATCATATGTACTTACATACATACATATTTACATTTTTTGCAATGTTTGTCTATTTCGACTGAAATCCATGTGAGCATTGTATGTATGTATATACATATGTACAAAGCATGCTAATAGTGCCATATAAAGAGCTTTGGTACAAACTTTAAACGCTAATTTCTCATGAACAAATTAACCTATTGGAATTGTTATAATTTTTTGCAAACATGCTCATGATAAGCTTTCATCTGATATACATTTCGTTTATATACGTATTGTAGTTTAGTCTAGCTAAGCGCCGTGTTTTAGATTAATAATATAGATAATTTCCCCTTTAAAAGCTGATGTGGTTTTTTAATATAAAAATCACTGGAAATTATTTGGAACGCATAATAATTAAAAAAACGTGCTCGTAAAATTTCTGGAATTAGCGCATTTCGAAATTGATGATTCAATAAATATTTTATAAATTTTAAGGAAACATTTAAGCACACGCTAATAAGTTGTTTTTAATATTTGACAAGTATCAGGAGCACAGAATTTCAGTAAGCAATTATCCAAAAAAAAAATTCAATAAACTGGTACGTACAGATGGGGGTTGGTGGGGCAACTGCTCCCACTTTTAAATTGCATTTCGAAAATATCTTTGTGTATAAGAAAAGAACTGAAAGCTAGTAGATTGCGTGTTTTTGAAGTTATTAACATCAATATTAGCACACGCTAATAAATTATTTTTTTCAGGAGCACATAATTTCAATGAAAACAATTACATATAAAACATTGAAACAAAAAATACAGTTTTAGACAAGAAATAAAGATCACGTAGAATCTTTATTTATTTTGTAAGTTATTTTTGAAACAATATTTGTGTATTCCAGCCACAATCAATGAAGGGAAAGTAATGTAACTATGTGTTCTAATTATTATTCATAAAACGTTTATTTTGATATAAGAATGTCAACATATTCACATTCTGAGGAAGCAAGCAGTTTCTCAATGCAGTAACGATATTTCCCGCACTAGAAAATGTTCGTTCAGATTCTGCTGAAGTAGCAGGAATACAAAAATATTGTTTGGCAATCTCAAAAAGCTTAGGGTAAATCCCAGAATGATTTGTCCACCATACAAGGGGATTTATATTATGGCCAATCTGAGGTTCTGCTGCATAAAAGTCCAACTGCGTTCGGGAATCACTTTGGCTGCTTTCACATTGAAATAAAAAGTCCAATTGCGTGTTTTTAGAAGGCCTCGGTTCACAAACATTTAAAATGTTATTATTCTCAAGCAAAGATGCTATAAATAAAGCTAAATTTTTGTGTCTGGGATCCAGGAACGATGCAACTACCGGTGCTGAAATGTCAGTAATATAAATTTCGAATCTTTCTTTTAATGATAATCTTGCTGCGTTTTTAAAAACTTCCTCATTGCTTTGCTCAAAATACGACTACGCCATATGGTTATTTATCAAAGCATGAACCAGAGGACGAATCATAGATATAGAGATGTCTTTCTCAGTGCATAACACATTCGTTGCTACATCGAAAGGTTTCAGCATCTCAACCATTTTTTCCATGGTTGTCCATTCGGTTTCCGCCATGTCTATTTTTATTGCATAGGAAAGTTTTGTTACACTTCGGTCTTGGAGGACTAAAGTGATAGCATTTTTGTTGCGAATTAAACTTTCACACATCTTATACTTCGAGTTCCACCGCGTTTCGATACATTGAACTAGTCTGTTCTCCTTCACACCCAATTGCGTCTGAAGATTTGATAATGCGGATTTAGCTATTGTTGATCCGTGGAAATAGCTTACCACATTTCGTCCTTTATTACAAACTTCTCCATATTGTGGAACTGACGACAATGCATCTTTAATCACAAGCTGAAGAAGATGTGCGCTACATTTTATGCTACTAGGAACAACGATTAGTTGCGCTGCTGCTGCGTTCATCACGTTTGCGCTGTCACATAGCTCGCGTTTTCTCCATTATACGCCAGTCAGCAAGAACAACTTCGAGAGATAAACTAATATTCTCCGCCATTGGTCTACCTAGATTTATTTAACATGTCTCAAGTCTCGACTTAGAAAAGATTAAAATACACACTTCAAAAACGCAAATTGGAACAGCTTTTGGATGGGGCTTAGATGTACGGTTGTTGTTGTTGTTGTAGCGAGGTGTAGCCCTGCCTAAATGTCAGACAGGGTCACCTCGAGTGTATTGCTCTTGGCCGGGTCGATATAAGAAAACGCCCGGGTCGTTTCGGCACGATGGGTACAGCACAAGTACTGGTACCGTTCTCGTAGAACCGGCAATACAAGAAACTAGCCGTGTAGGCTATGTAGGTCATTTAGCGTTACCCAGGGTGCACCAACTGGGAGGCGACCTACTTTTACATGTACGGTTGTCTTGAAATCTTTCTATAACATTAACTATGGGTGTGTTCGAGCAGCTCAATATTACTGCAGTATTGCAGCCATGTTACTTTATTGATGCCCTGAAGCTGATACTTAGGTGATAATATGCTGCAATGATTGCATATTTTATTTTAATGTTGCGAATGATGCGCTTGTGATGAGTAACATATTGTCAACATTTTATTAACCCTGCTGCCATAACGTACGTCTTCGAGGCATATCGACTTTTTTCTTGTTGATTTCCCTCTCGCAATTACTCTCTAAGCTAACTCATACTGGCATTTATCTCCGTCGTTACTCACAGCCTGGAAGTGATGGTTGATTTTGCAGAGTAGGTTTCGTATTTCATGATATATGGTTATAACATACGCCTGAGAGACGTATCGTTATGAATTAAGGGGTAAAAAATAACGTTATGAAAGCAGGGTTAAACGAAAGCGCGAAATTTTGCCGAAGAACATGATGCTCTGTCATAAAAAGTAGCACTGCTACAACCAACGCGGCTCGAACACACCCCATATTTTTTTTTGCGGGACGCTACTGGAATAATTTTAAAAAATTTTTGACAAGCGGCCATGTTTTTCTTCAAACGTACAATACAGACTTACTCACATAAAAAAATTGTCACACCAAACCCTGTAGTCAACTCCAAGTCAACTGCTAGTTCTTTATTTTTCAGTGTTCATAGCACTTTTATTAGAGCGTCTCGGGCTTACAGGCAAAAAAAAAAAGACGGCCGTACCTCCCCTCATGCAAAGTGTTTTTGAAAAACATTAAAAAAAAAAATTTTTTTGTGGCAAGCCTAGATGTCGCCTAATTAAAGTGTTAAATATGCTTTGAAATTCATATTTTACCACAAAAGAATTGATTTGCAATTTTTTGCTTTTGCGTACGCAATAGATAGTCTCCACTCATTCACGTTCACAGAAATATATAGGAAATAAATACAAATAACTGAACTAATTGAACTAGTTCATTTTGGTGGCCTAGTTCGAAATCTCTGATCTCTTTACTGAGCGAAAATGCGCAATTCTATTGGAGAATCCTGAATATTATCGATTGTTGAGCATCTCCAACAGAGTTGCCGTATTGTTTAGGGTACTATTTTTTAGAACTATTAGACGGTTTACGGAATTCAAAAAAAAAAAAAAAATAAACAAAAATTGTAAGACATTTTTAATTTTTTTTTTGTTTCACAATATAATAAATACTTATCTCCCGACTCTTTCCGATTTTTCAGTCGCAAGGAGCCTGACCATATCACCGACAAAATCATCCCCACCCTATTCACGACCGCAAGCGAACAGGGAGTTAGAAGTCTACGCCGATGCAGCTTTCATCCCGACTGGCCACCGCTCATGGCGATATCTTTCGGCACCATGCATACAAAGCCGCACTCAACGTCAAAAAAAGCAACAATTTCATTTATATTTAATTAATTTATTACAAAATTTGTCAACAATATTTGACAAAAATTTACGAATAAAGTCGGCTGGCTACCAACTTTGTTGCATGCAATTTTGCAGCACCCGTTTACACGACTCCATTTTCAGAATCAACAAGAAATTGTATGAAAAATCGATCAATGTAAACGCCCTTTTATTTTTATTAAATTTGGTTACCTGAGAGCATTGTGTGTCAGTACTGACCTAAAGTATACAATTACCAAAGGAAACTCCAATGTTAATGGTTCGCTTTCCCGACATATACATTCATGTGAATTCGTTCAAGCATCAAATCATAAATCAAAAGTTTTTTTGAATTGATTCATGATTCAAATTATAAATCAAAAGTATCTTAGGATTGATTCAACCAATTAAAAATCGCAAGCTTTTACTATTGGAGTTCTCACTGATATCGTGCCTTTTTTTGCGATATTTAAGAGTTTTAGCTATGCGGGACGAAAAATCTCCAGCAATAACTTGCAGCGAGTTGGCGCTCTCACTCTCAATTAAATGTCAAAAAGCTGCTGAATTCGCTGCTAGTTTTGTTCAAGAAACGCTTTTACAGGAATAATTATTCATAATTAGCAGGAAAGAAACGAAGCTTCTGCTGGCTCCTGTTCGACGAAAAACTAGCAGAAGAGAGATAAAACTATCAGAAATGAGATTTTGACAGCTTTTTACAAGACTCTCTTTAATTTTTTGCAAGGCTTATGTAATTTACCAATCCAATAACCGCAAATTAAAGACCGTAAAAATCGTAAATCTTTTACGGTCTTCAATTAACTGACATTAGGTCGTTACATTAGGGTGGTAGAAACTGAGGTATGGTGGGTAGGTACAACGGAGCGCCTGAAATCAATGAGCTTTTTTTAGGAAAAACCCACTCCTTGAGACAAAAAAAATGGGTGTATCACACTTTAAAGTCCGACAACAAATGCCGAAGATATGAAGAAAAATGCAATTGAGCGACATCTAGGGTTGCCAGAAAAAAAATATTATTTTTTTGTTTAAATGTTTTTCAAAAACACTTCATATGATGGGAGGTATGGCCGACTTTTTTTTGGTGATACGCTCTAATATACATACATATAAAAAAAACCCCAGCAAACATGCTGATAGCGAGAACTTTAACTCAAAATCGTGCGCGTTGCCGTTATGGTAGAATAAAACTTCGCACACATGTTAGTTAGATTAAAACGCCAGGTATGCATATAGAATTTCGAAACTTCAGTTTTTTCTATAAATTTTTGGGACAGTCTAATGTATGTGTATTTGAACATTTTCTTGACAACAATTTAGCAAGGTCCATTCGGAGTCGGTAAAAAAACTATAAATCCCGCTAATTTATAGGAAAAAAGTCAAAGCAGCCCACCAAAAGTTGCAAGAGAAGCTCGGCAAAAACCTCATTAGATGTCCTGATAACCTCTTGGCTTTGCTAGGTTGTACTAGCAATATAGAAGCATCACATACATTTATGGGGTTGCTATGATCTATCAATGATTGTTTAAAAACCAAGGCACAAAAAAATGGTGAAAACTTAAAGGATTTTAAACTTAACCACTTTTACCTCACTCCCTATTCCATGTTCCTGATCACTACTAACATCCTCATGAAAATCGTTTTGCACATTTAATGGCGACGTTGTATGACGGGAATCATCACAACTCCATTCTCCTTCACTTTTATTAGAGATGGGTTCATTCTTTACATACACAACGGCCTCATCATCCGCAGACATTTGTACCTTTTCAGGATTATAAGAAATTAGGTTTCGCTCAAAAATAATTAAGAGGACTATAAATGAGCATCTTACCACCTGTCTTTTGTTACTTGTCTTCTGTTTATTCGCTGTATTAATTTGCAGTTTTGAGCCAATGTTCTCTTTGGAAGAAGTTGTATTTAATGTACACCCAGACACGGATTTTGTTTCAGCGCTGCTTGTTTTCGAGTTATCATTTTCAATAGATTCTTTAGAAATCTCCACAGGCTCGTTCACATCTTCCGGTGAGATTATGAAAGTATTTTTTCTGCTTGAGACAAGTGGTTGATCATTCAGTTCGTATTCTTCTTTAATAACTGTTTCACTTGAAAGCGTGAGATCATTCGCTCCGGCTGATTTAGTATCAAATTGAGGTTCTTCATTTTCTATTGAGTCTTTAAGAGTTGTCGCCGCGTAGTTAACAACTTCTGGTAAGATTATAGACGTAGTATTTCCTTCATGATTCAAATTATAAATCAAAAATGTCCTAGGATTGATTCAACCAATTCAAAATCACGCAATTCTGATGGCAGTGTTCGTGTGTACAATGGAAGCGTTAACTATTCGGATTAGTATGGCAATTTTGGTGCCTTTTAAGATATTCTAGCGAAGTGTATGTTTTATCGCAGCCTTCGTGCTTACAAGGAAAGCTTTTACTATTCGAGTACTCACTGATATCGTGCATTCTTTTGTGATTTTTAAGACTATCAACCCGCGAATATGATTTATTGCAGCCTTCGTGCGTACAATAAAAGCGTTCAATATTCGGGTTCTCATGACTTCTTTGGTGCATTTTAAGATTATTTGGATATGTGTATGATTTATCGCAGCCTTCGTGCGTACAATAAAAGCGTTCAATATTCGGGTTCTCACTGCTACTGTGCCTTCTTTCGTGATATCTAAGACTTTCAGCCCACGAATATGATTTATTGCAGCCTTCATGCGTACAATAAAAGCGTTTAATATGCGGATTCTCATGTCTTATTTGGTGCCTTTTAAGATATTCTTTCCACAAAAATGATTTATTGCAGCCTTCATGCGTACAATGAAAGCGTTTACTATTCGAGTTCTCACTGCTATCGTGCCTTCTTTCGTGACATCTAAGACTTTCAGCCCACAAATATGATTTATTGCAGCCTTCATGCGTACAATAAAAGCGTTTAATATGCGGGTTCTCATGCTTTATTTGGTGCCTTTTAAGATATTCTTTCCACAAAAATGATTTATTGCAGCCCTCGTGCGAACAATGATAACGTTTGGGAAAGTCATGCCTTCTTCGGTGTGTTTTAAGATAACTTAACCATGCGAACGATTTATCGCAGCCTTCGTACGTACAACGATAGCGTTTAGGATCATTCGGATTGTTATGCCTGCTGTTATGCATTTTAAGACTTTTTGACCACTCGTATGATTTATCGCAGCCCTCGTGCGTACAACGAAAGCGTTTCAAGCCTTCATGTTTCTTAATATGGGCATTCAAATTTCTTTCTTGGCTGAAACTTTTTTGACATTTATCGCCGGAATATCTTGCTCTCTCTGCCTTGCCATTTTGAGTTGTTTTTGATGCCGTACAGGTAGCCTAGAAACAAAAGAGGAACTAACTTAAAATCCTTCTTAATTTCGACTATAGCTTCGGGCCATAATAAACAAATTAAAATCTAAACCCAAGTGAAATTAATGGATAACTAATTGTTTAATCCATCAAAACTAGGAAGCTCTAATTTTTTTAATGCACCATGAGGTAGAAATAATTTGAGGCATCACTTGACACTCATTGATAGCAGTGGATCAAGTTTGACACATGCAAACATCAAGTTTGATGAAGGAAACAGAAGAGTACAGCTATATTAGTTATTGTTAGGTATTGATGACAAATAAAGCCTTGTAAAAAATTAGCGCTCTAACTTAACCCTTGGGGGTGGCTATCTTTTCGCCCTTTCTCGTACATTTTGTATGGGGAAAAAGGTATTTTCTTTTCAAAGTGAATTTTCTTTTCATTTTTGAAACTTTTTTTTCAAAATATTTGTACATACTCTTAAAGTTTAAGGGCCGCTTGCATAAAAGCCGATAACGACTAATCGGAGTTTAATTGACGTATTTTCTATGGTTAGCTGTCAAGTTAATCACCGATTAGGCGTTATCGGCTTTTATGCAAGTGGCCCTAAGCTTTTTAAGCTTCCAAAATGGTAAGCCCTGTGCGGGTATCTCAACTATTAAAATAATTACAGCCATTTAACAATGACTGAGTTTTGTACCTACTATTGCACACACATACACAATAACACTTATAAAACCTAGTAAATTTTAAATGGCTGGAATTATTTTAATAGTTAAGATAATCGCACATGGCTTACCATTTTGGAAACGTCAACTTTAAGAGTATGTAGAAATATTTTGAAAAAGTCTCAAAAATTAAAAGAAAATACACTTAAAAAAAATGCCATTATCCCCATACAAAATGTATGGGAAAGGGCGAAAAAAATAGCCACCCCTAAGGGTTAAGTTAGAGCGCTAATTTTTTGGAAGGCTTATTTTCTAATCAATACCTAAAGTTTCAGGGTTACCCCCACAAAAAAAAAAAATTATTTTAATTTGAATCACCCTAACGTATATACATATACATTACAGCGTCTCGCCTTACAGGCAAAAAAAAGTCGGCCGTACCTCCCCTCATATGAAGTGTTTTTGAAAAACATTTAAAAAAAATTTATTTTTTTTCTGGCAACCCTAGATCAGTGTTGCCGTTGGGGTCAATTTGACCCTTTTTTATAGCCAGGACCCCGGACCCTAATTTTTCAAAAAAAAGTACCAATTTTGACCCTTTTTTATAATCCGTGGCCCTTTTTGACCCCTTTTTCACTTTCCAACTGCAATGAAATGCATTTTATAGGTTTTTTGTTAAAAACCGAAAAACTACCCTTGTTCCTTTTTTACTCTTACATCGGGAACTCTTGCCGATTTCCAAATGTCATGCCTGTAGTCTTACTACTGGCAACTCCACCGTAATGTACCAATCCAATAACCGCAAATTAGAGACCGTAAAAATCGTAAATCTTTTACGGTCTTCAATTAACTGACATTGGGTCGTTACATTAGGGTGGTAGAAACTGGTATGGTGGGTAGGTACAACAACGGAGCGCCTGAAATCAATGAGCTTTTTTTTTAGGAAAAACCCACTCCTTGAGACAAAAAAATTGGTGTATCACACTTTAAAGTGCGACAACAAATGCCGAAGATATGAAGAAAAATGCAATTGAGCGACATCTAGGGTTGCCAGAAAAAAAAAAATTTTTTTGTTTAAATGTTTTTCAAAAACACTTCATATGAGGGGAGGTATGGCCGATTTTTTTTTGGTGATACGCTCTAATATACATACATATAAAAAACCCCAGCAAACATTTTGTATCGCGGATGTGCCTATAAAGTTACTTCAAGAAGTTGCATTTCATCGCGGAAGTTATCGCTGATTCATCTTTTTGTCATCTTCCTTTGGCAAAAACTGTTCATCGTATACGTGACGTCCATACGGTCCCTAGCCGACACTTCGGAAAGTGGCTTATAAGTGTCGCCTGGGAGATAGAAAAAATGCTGAAAAAAATTATTAAAAAATTCCATTTTACCACGACTCTAGCCTTGAACCGTACGCATGTCAGGCGATCACGCTACCTCTAGGCCAAGGCATTGTCTAATATTTACATAGAAATTCAACAATACACTGAGTAACTAAGTAACGGGGTAACTCCCAAGTAACGCTTAGAAGTTAGATACGCGATATTTGTGTTTCTTGTTGTACAATATGAAGCACCTTCTCGAAGTGACGCATGTGTCATGAACTTTTGAGAAGGTGATGCTTGAAAATCTTATTTTTTTTATAACTATTTATGTATGATTAAAAATCTAAGAATCAATAAAAAATGCTAAAAAATTTGAAAAAATTATAATTTTGTTCAAGACATTCCCGGAATTGTATCCAGGACCGCCTGCCCGGTATACTCTATATGAACCGTTTCTGCGGCAGATAAGAGTCATGTATGAGGACCATTACAGAAAGGAAAATACATACACTCATTTCGGAATCATAAATGAGTTCATAAAGATCTTAAACGCTCCTATTTAGTACGCCTTTTAGACTCCGATGGTTTGCGGTGTTGGCGGCCGCTGTGTTAAAGTTATTTAGAAAACGATTTTTTCTAAACGGGTTCGCCCCTCTGCAGTAGTTTGAGAAATTTCTCAGCAAAAATCGTATTGTAATAAGATTTTTGAAAATGTGTATACAAATATTTAAGATTGCACAGGAGATGGGAAGGACATACCCCAGAAATTGATTTTACAATATGGGTATCAAATGAGGGGTGATCATGGGGGCCTGAAAATTGTGTAGGTTTTATTTCGATATCTTAATCCGTTTTGGATATATCGACCAAATTAACTAATACAATTTACTTGTTTTTTTCATATACAAGTATGAAAAGAACCGGTAAATGTTACTCATACGCAGTGTAGGACCTATAAAAAGTGCACTATAATTGCAAAGTTTCAAGATGTACTCAATCGTTTTTGATAGAAAACATATTGCTACGCAATATACTAAACCACTTTTGAAATTCCAATGTTCTTTTCTCGTGAATAAGTTTTTTCCAATATCCTCGCAAAGAATCCTTTAGTCATTATAAAAGTTCAAAGGTGGAGATTTGTTGCAGTCTTTTAAATATGAGGCAAATAATAAAAAATGTAATTTTCGAAGCCTTTTTGGACTATTTTGCAAAACTTAGTGTAAGCTGATTGCGAGAACTTTAACTCAAAATCGTGCGCGTTGCCGTTGCACATGTAAGTTAGATTAAAACGTCGAAACTTCAGTTTTTTCCATACATTTTTGGGACAGTCTAATGTGTTTTTGAACATTTTCTTGACAAAAATTTAGCAAGGGCCATTCGGAGTCGGTTAAAAAACCTTTAAATCCCGCTAATTTATAGGAAAAAAGTCAAAGCAGCACACCAAAAGTTGCAAGAGAAGCTCGGAAAAAACTTCATTAGATGTCCTGATAACCTCTTGGGTTTGCTAGGTTGAACTAGCAATATAGAAGCATCACATACATTTATGGGGTTGCTATGATCTATCAATGATTGTTTAAAAACCAAGGCACAAAAAAATGGTGAAAACTTAAAGGATTTTAAACTTAACCACTTTTACCTCACTCCCTATTCCATGTTCCTGATCACTACTAACATCCTCATGAAAATCGTTTTGCACATTTAATGGCGACGTTGTATGACGGGAATTATCACAACTCCATTCTCCTTCACTTTTATTAGAGATGGGTTCATTCTTTACATACACAACGGCCTCATCATCCGCAGACTTTTGTACCTTTTTAGGATTATAAAAAATTAGGTTTCGATCAAAAATAATTAAGAGGCCTATAAATGAGCATCTTACCATCTGTCCTTTGTTACTTGTCTTCTGTTTATTCGCTGTATTACTTTGCTGTTTTGAGCCAATGTTCTCTTTGGAAGAAGGTGTATTTAATGAAAACCCAGACACGGATTCCGTTTCAGCGCTGCTTGTTTTCGAGTTATCATATTCAATAGATTCTTTAGAAATCTCCACAGGTTCGTTCACGTCTTCCGGTGAGATTATGAAAGTACTTTTTCTGCTTGAGACCAGTGGTTGATCATTCAGCTCGTATTCTTCTTTAATAACTGTTTCACTTGAAAGCGTGAGATCATTCGCTCCGGCTGATTTAGTATCAAATTGAGGTTCTTCATATTCTATTGAGTCTTTAAGAGTTGTCGCCGCGTAGTTAACAACTTCTGGTAAGATTATAGACGTAGTATTTCCTTTGGAGACCAGTGGTTGATCATTCAGCTCGTATTCTTCTTTAATAACTGTTTCACTTGAAAGCGTGAGATCATTCGCTCCGGCTAATTTAGTATCAAATTGAGGTTCTTTAGTTTCTATTGAGTCTTTAAATATTGGTGCCGTGTCGCTAACAACTTCTGGTAAGATTATAGACGTTGTATTTCTGTTTGAGACCAACGGTCGATCATTCAGCTCGTATTCTTCTTTTACAACTGTTTCACTTGAAAGTAAGAGATTATTCGCCTCTTCCGATTCAATTGATTCCTTATTAAACTGAGCTCTTTGATTTGCTAAGGGGCCCTCATATATCTGCGGAGGGTCGGGCACACCTTGTAGCTCTAATTCTTTTTTAACAACCGTTTCATTTGGAAGTAAGTGATATGTTGTTCCTTCATATTGAAATGATTTTTTTGTATATGTAATTACATATTTCGTAACAGCATTCGCTTCGAATCGAGTGAGGGACTGCAAACACATTTCCCGAAACTCATAGAAATCATGGATAATTTGAAAGCAGGCCCGGCAAAGGTATTTAGAAGACATTTTAGTTTCGATAAATCTATGTGATAAGCATGCGGACAGTTTTTGCAAAAGTCCAGGCATTTCCAAAATATTGACACGTTCGTTTATTCCTGCGTCCTTTCTACTTTTTAATTCTACAAAGCACGCCCGGCACAAATCATCATCATCCCTCACCACAGGCACTACGGAGATATTAGCATCTGTGGTGATCGGCAAACAATCTTTTTGGAGTGACATGCTTATATATTTGATAGGTGTTTCTGTGGATTAAGTTGCTCTCAGGTCCGTGAAGTGGTGGTTCATTGTTTGGCCCTTTCACTTAGAGCGCCATCACACAAACTATGCCTTATGGTGCAGGAATTGTATCACATTTAGTTGCTTCTGAATTTGTTATTATTATTATTTCTCATGTTTAAGTTTGTAAAGTTTATAAAATTACTTCAAATTAAATGAGTTCTTTTTGGTGCTGGAAGTTATCGATAACAAATCATGATGTGTTCGATAGTTTCTAAAATGTTCGAAGCAGCACTGTAAAAATCAACCCCACAGGGCATGGGTGATGGTGACCAAACCAAAGATAAATTATTTTTTGATAGGAAAGATACGAGCGTGTCGACTTTCTAATAATGTTCATTCACTGAGTTTCACGATATACATTTTTTTGGTGCAAATGATCAGGGGCGGAGTTAGAGGGGGAAATGAAGGTGGAAAATCGTACATATAGAATCGCATATACGTATGTATACCCAAAGTACTGAATCGATTTTTACAAAATTGGTATCATTGTACTGGTATTTAAAAACCCTTTCGGTTTTTAACTCAACTTAATTTTACAAGTCCATGATATGTGGGATACTAAACTAAAGGCTGTTTTCATTATGTCAAATGGTGTCAAATTTCATCGATGTTATCGAGATTTGGCTGCTTATTTCGATAAAGTCGATAAAAACATTAAAATTTCTTTCTTTTTTGAATTTTTTTTTTTTGGCATTTGTTACAGGAATATCTTGTTTTCTTTGCCCTGAGGCTTTAACATTTACACGGGTCGATTTTTGTCGTTCCACTGCTTTCTACCTTCAAATAAAAGGTGTGATTCGATCGATTTGCTATTTACACGGTGGAACGACAAAAATCGACTAGAAGAATCGACCCGTATAATTGAGTCTTTAGAGGTATTTCGAGTGAATTTTGTTGACGTATAGGTAGCCTAAAAATAAACGAGGGAAGTATTTAGAATTATTAAAACATACACGATATTAAGTATGTATACCTAAGAAACAAGGTGCCTTGGCGAAAAAAAGCGTACTGGTTTTTTCGACCGTATTCCAAATAATATAACTTCAAGCAGGGTTGCCGCTTAGTTTTCCCACCTAATCGCAATTTATTTCTTTTTTCGTATATATGGGGTCTGTCACATGGGGCCTGTCACTTAGGGCGCTTTACAGGGTTGCCACCTATCCCAATTTTTTTTAAATATAGAGCTAGATTAGCCAATATGGGTATCAAATGAAAGATATTGTCGACAGTATTCCATATAAGACAATTTCAAGCAGGGTTGCCACCTAACCGCAATTTATTTATTTGTTCGAATATCGCGGGAAATGCTTGACCGATTTGGATCAAATTTGGCACAGAAAATTTTTTTCTTTTTAAGATTATGTACATGGGTGTTGCCACTTAGGGCGCCTTACAAGTTTGCCACCTATCCCATTTTTTTAATTTATAACTAGATATGCCAATATGGGTATCAAATGAAAGGTATTTTCGGCCGTATTCGAAATATGACAATTTTACGCAGGGTTGTCACCTAACCGCAATTAACAACCCCTTTTACAACTCTCCTTCCTATCTTCGCCTTCACACTATCTCCCTCCCTTTTTCTCTTCATTCCTCTCTTTCCTTATACCACGCCCCTCTTCCGCTATATCATATTCGTAATGGCCTCTGTTAATTTGGGCATAATTCTACCCAAATACCGAATTCGAAGGAAAGCGCACCATGTATAAGATATTTTCAAATTGGTTGGTACGCTGGAAAGGTGTTGTGCACATAAATACCATGGATCCCGCCCCAATTTTGGTATCGGACCAGGGTAGTTTTTCGGTTTGACCCCTCTCCCATAAGCTAATATTTTGCAGTTGGATGCTAAAGGAAACAAATATCTTTTTTTGAATCACCCTAATGGATAGTCATGACTCTTGACTCTTGAGTGGGGAGTTTTTCATAGTACATATATATCTTTACGAAGGTATACGAAGTAAGTCGGCAAGTACTCTGAAACAGGAGGATAAGGTAAAGGGGCATGGGGTGGAACCCACGGGTATAAGCAAGTAAGGCTTATATCTGCATTCTTTTTTATTAACTGCATATATATTTGTGTGACATTTAAACCAAGTTTTTAACCTTTTTGTTCCTTTTTGCCCGGTTTTTCAATGCAATTTTAAACCACACTGCGAGTTCAAACTTAGTTTAAACGGCCAAACTGGTAGGGATAAACTCTAATCAACTTTGTCTGAGGTTTAAATTTGCACTGAGAACCCGAGCCTTAATATTTATTATTCTAATTACTTTGGGTTTCTTATGGTTAATGTTATGAATTAGAAAATGGAGCTCGTTAATCGGTCAAGCATGGATGCATCTACCGTAACTTAATTTTGTTTGCCCTCAAAGCTAAGACCGGGTTCATACCTGCAGTAACAGGGTTCTCATACGTTTTAAGATCATTCTCAGTATTCAAGGTCTTATGCCTACTTTGGTGGTTTTTAAGATATTCTGGCCACGCGTATGACTTATCACAGCCTTCGTGCGTACAATGAAAGCGCTTAGAACCATGTTCACTATTTGGATCCTCATGCCTCATTTGGTGGGTTTTAAGAGATTCTCGCCACGCGAATGATTTATCGCAACCTTCGTGTGTACAAATAAAGCGTTCAGGACCATGTTCACTATTCAAAATGTCATGCCTTTTTAGGTGCCTTTTTAGCCCATTTGACCATGAAAATGTTTTATCGCAGCCTTCATGCGTACAATGATAGCGTGTAGGACCATGTTCACTATCCGGGGTCTGATGCCTACTTTGATGCTTTTGAAGATATTCTGGCCATGCGTATGATTTATCGCAGCCTTCGTGCATACAACGAAAGCGTTTAAGACTATGTTCACTATTCGGGTCATTATGCCTAATTTGGTGCCTTCTAAGTCCTTTTGACCATAAAAATGATTTATCGCATCCTTCGTGCGTACAGCGAAAGCGTTTGAGATCGTGTTCACTTTTCGAATTCTCATGCCTACTTTGATGCTTTTTAAGATCTTCTGGCCACGCATATGATTTATCGCAGCCCTCGTGCGAACAATGAAATCGTTCAGGAACGTATTTAACATTCAAGTTGGCATGCCTTCTTTGGTGCTTTCTAAGATCTGATGGCCACGAGAATGATTTATTGCAGCCTTCGTGCGAACAACGATAGGGTTTAAGACTGTGTTCACTATTCTGGTTCTTATGACTACTTTGGTGCTTTTTAAGATCTCCTCGGCACGATAATGATTTATCGCAGCCTTCGTGCGTACAATGACAAGGATGCAAGCCTTCATGTTTCTGAATATGGGCATTAAAATTTATTTCTTTGTTGAAACTTTTTTGACATTTACCGCAAGAATATCTTTTTTTCTTTGTCCTGTCCTTAGCGGTCTTTCGTGTGGTTTTTGATGCCGTATAGGTAGCCTAAAATCAAAAGAGAGACGTAGTTAGGAGTATGAGAATATCATAGACGACTCCTCGTTTTTGTTGCTCCGAATAACAGAAAAATAATTAGAAAAGCAATGATTGGAACGGTAAGTAACACGAGTACCGTAAAACTACACAAAAAACTAAGCAAAAAAGGCTGATTTACACGAATTTTGTGTCTGAAGAAAACTAACACTTTCATTTTGCGGGTTAGGGGTTTAGAATATGCACATAGGTAATGGCGTGCTTAATCGATGGTTGATCTACGGATCTGACCTCTCATTACCCATCTTCTCCTTCCTCATGGATGAAGGGATGACATTACCTAGATGGTTCCACTGGTCATATCAAATCGCTACTACGACGGTCGGGCAGTACCACAGCGTACCGGGTTCATATCCGGCCAAAGGTTGTGAATATCGGAATCACTACTCAAAACCTTCGGGGAGTATTTTTGCTGGGGTGTAAGAGTAGGTCGCCTCCCCGTTGGTACACCCTGGGTAAAGCTAAATGACCTACATGGCGTACACGGCTAGTTTCTCGTATTGCCGGTTCTACGACAACGGTACCAGTACTTGTGCTGTACCCATCGTGCACGACCCGGGCCGTTTTTTTTTTAGCAATACACTCGAGGTGACCCTGTTTGACATTTGGGCAGGGCACTATTAAAGGTCGTTCAGCTTCCTTGATATTTGCGCCGCAGTGGTGTAGCGGTTAAGTGCTTGGCCTGCTGCACCAAGTCGTGTCATATCAATGCCCGGCAAAACCAAAATCAAAAATTATTTAGGAAAACTCTCAGGATGTATTTTTGCCATGGGAAGATTCTCAACAAAAACTCGTTTGCTTTGCATGTGTCGTTCGGAGTCGGCCAAAAAACTGTAGGTCCCGCCAACTTATAGTAAAAAACTAAGAGTAGCATATCACAAGTTGGAAGAGGTTAAGGTTGGTGTATCGCCGCCATTAGTTTTGTTTAGGCCGTTCGGACTTTTTTGGATTTCGGATTCAGCACGACTACGACACGAAACCGCACTTTCGAAAACGAGCACATGGGCACACGCGTTCGTGTTTCGTGGCACGGTCAAAAGTACCCATGACGTCCATCTCTAGCTTGGAGCTCCTCATTTAAACTTAAGAAGTTTTACCTGAATCCTTATTCCATGTTCGTGCTCACTACTGACTTCCTCATGAAAATTGTGCTGCACATTTAATGACGACGTTGCATAAGGGGAATCATCAGAACTCAATTCTCCTTCATTTTCATTAGAGATTGGCTCATTCTTTACATTCACAACGGTCTCTAAATCATCCGCAGACATTTGCACCTTTTCGGGAATAAAATAGTTAAGGAATTATAATAATTAAAAAAACCTATTTATGAGCATCTTACCGCTTTTTGTTCGTTAATTATCCTGCGTTTATTCGTTGAATTACCTCGGGGTTTTGTGTCCTTGTTCTCATTTGAAGAAGTTGTATTTAATTTACACCCAGATACGTGATTTTTGGCACTCACATCTTCTTCTAATGCAGTTTTCTTTGGGGTTAATTTTTGTACACTGTTTATTCTTGAGTTATCATTTTCTAATGATGCTTCAAAAATCTCTGTACTTGCTGGTAAAATTGTTGAAGTAGTCTCTATATATGAGACCAATTCTTGATCATTTAGCTCGTATTCTTCTTTAATAACTAATTCACTTGAAAGGAGCGTATAACTTGTTTTTTCAGTTGCAATTGGTTCCTTATTAAACTGAGCTTCTTGATTTGCTAATGGGTCTTCAAATATCTCCGGAGGGTTGTACACATCGGATCCCCCATATTCTTCTTTAGTAGAAAGTTTAAGTGGAAGTATGTTATCATTCGATCCTTCAGATTTAATTGATTCTTCCTTAAACGTAATTACATATTCGGATTCCTTATTATACTGAGTTTCTTCGAACCGGCGGATGGACTGCAAACACATTTCCCGGAACTCGTAGAACTCATTGACTCTTTCAAAGCATACCCGGCAAAGGTATTTCGAGCCCCTATGTGTTGTGAAAAATATACTTGATATGCATGCGGACAGCTTTTCCCTGAGTCCAGGCATTTCCAAAATATTAACGCGTGCTGGCGCTTCTGTGGCCGTTGCAGTCCTTAGTTTTTTAAAACACGCCCGGCACAATTGGTCAGCATACCGCAAGGGCACAGCGGCAATAGGAAGATCCATAGATATAAGTAATGTTTCAAACCTTTTATTTAAAACTTGATTTTTTATTTATAACTTCATTTATTTTTTTTTTTTGTCATTCGGGAGCAAGGCGAATAAATTTACAGGTGACTTTTTCCCACCATATGACTTCTTCTTCTTCCTTGAAAATCCAATCGTAGCTGTCAAATTTCTTATGTTGTTGCTTTGTCTGACATTTTTAGGCACAAGGAGTGTGTGCGTGCGTGTAGATCTGAATTCGCTCGAACACACCTGTAATGAATTCGCCTTGTTCGGGAGCAATCAAAAAATCACGAAAAACTACAGCTGATTGGAGGATAGACTGGGGTAGTTCATGAACTAGTTAATTAATTGAACTAGATCATGGAAGTGAAAGCAGGAGCTAGTTCCAAATTTCAAATAAACTACATGAACTACGTATGTTCGTCAAATTTATAGAATTTATTGAGAATTAGAAAATACCGAGAAACCAAACCTCGTGCTAAAGTAAAGTCTCTGCCAACCAGGGATAGCCATGACGAAAACAAAATCCAATACCAAAAATGATTATGGGTAGGAGTATATTTTTTTTTGAATATGTTGTTGTTGTTGTAGCGAGGTGTAGCCCTGCCTAAATGTCAGACAGGGTCACCCCGAGTGTATTGCTCTTGGCCGGGTCGATATAAGAAAACGGCCCGGGGTGAGAAGCGAGGGGAAGAGGACACTTGAAAGTGTACGGTCAACTCGTTTCAAGTTTTTATTGCTATCTCTTTCACTCCTCCTTGTACCCCTATATTTTGTTTCATAATTGCTTTCAAGAAAAATTGACAAGTGTAGACACGAATAGAAAGCACAAAAGAGAACGCCAGCAGAGTTGAAAGCAATATTTGACACATGTAAAACCGGACTTAACAGGGTTTGTACTACCGTATATAAGGTGGTATTCTTTTCCTTTAAAAGTCAACTACAAAAATACGTTGAAAGGTGTAGGAGAAGGTATGTTGGTGTTGTTGTTGTTGTTGGTTTTGGGGAGTGATGCCGAAGTTGACAGTCCTTGGCCGGATATGACCCCGGTACGCTGCGGTACTCCCTTGCGGTACTGCCCGACTGTCGTGGTAGCGATTTGGTATGACCAGTGGAACCTTCTAGGTCATGTCATCCCTCCATCCGTGAGGAAGGAGAAGATGGGTAATGAGAGGCATCATATCCGTAGATCAACCTTCGAGTTGCACGTCAATTACCTATGTGCATATTAGTCGCCTCTTACGACCGGTATGCCTACCTCGGGCATATTCTAAACCCCTAACCCGCAGGGTATCAAAAGACTCTCCTCTGGATTATTGAGGTCAAAAGGCATATTTTGATAACCCTTTCAACATTTTTCGGCATGTGTTAGCAATTATTTTCTTAAGCCCCATATACACATCTTTCTAAGCGTGAATACGGGTGAGCGTGAACAATTTTGTTTTGTGTAATACTCCACTTTTCCAAAAAAAAAAATCATGTGTAAGTGGATAAATAACTAAAATATCTTTGATATTAGTGAATTTAAAATTAAGTGAAAGTGTTAAATATGCTTTGAAATGCATATTTTACCACAAAAGAATTGATTTGGAATTTTTTGCCTTTGCGTACGCAATAGAAAGTCTCCACTCATTCACGTTCACACAAAAATATATAGGAAATAAATACAAATAACTGAACTAGTTCATTTTGGTGGCCTAGTTCGAAATCTCTGATCTCTTTAATGAACGAAATTGCGCAATTCTATTAGAAGATCCCGAATATTATCGATTGTTGATCATCTCCAACAGAGCTGCCGTATTGTTTAGGGAACAATTTTTTTAAAACTATTTGACGGTTACGGAATTCAAAAAAAAAAAAAAAAAAAAAAAATTGTAAGACATTTTTAATTTGTTTTTGTTTCACAATATAATAAATACTTATCTCCAGACTATATCCGATTTTTCAGTCGCAAGGAGCCTGACCGACAAAATCATCCCCACCCTATTCACAACCGCAGGGAGTTAGAAGTCTACTGCGATGGAGCTTTCATCCCGACTGGCCATCGCTCTTGGCGATATCTTTCGGCACCATGCATACAAAGCCGCACTTAACGTCAAAAAAATAAACAATTTCATTTATATTTAATAAATTTATTACAAAATTTGACAAAAATTTACGAATATAAGTTGATCAAAAGTCGGCTGGTTACGACTTTGATGCATGCAATTTTGCAACACCCGTTTACACGACTCCATTTTCAGAATCAACAAGAAATTGTATGAAAAATCGATCAATGTAAACGCCCTTTTACTTTTATTAAATTTGGTTACCTGAGAGCATTGTGTGTCAGTACTGACCTAAAGTATACAATTACCAAAGGAAACTCCAATGTTAATGGTGCGCTTTCCCGATATATACATACATGTGAATACGTTCAAGCATCAAATCATAAATCAAAATCTTTTTTGAATTGATTCATGATTCAAATTATAAATCAAAAGTATCTTAGGATTGATTCAACCAATTAAAAATTGCAAACTTTTACTATTGGAGTTCTCACTGATATCGTGCCTTCTTTTGTGATATTTAAGACTTTCAGCCCGCGTATATGATTTATCGCAACCTTCGTGCGTACAATGAAAGCGTTTACTAATCGAGTTCTCACTGCTATCGTGCCTTTTTTTGTGATTTTTAAGACTTTCAGCCCGCAAATATGATTTTTTGCAGCCTTCGTGCGTACAATAAAAGCGTTTAATATGCGGGTTAGTATGGCATTTTTTGTGCCTTCTAAGACCTTCTGGAAAAATGTATGATTTATCGCAGCCTTCATGCGTGCAATGAAAGCGTTCAATATTCGAGTTCTCATGCCTTATTTGGTGCCTTCTAAGATATTCTTTCCATAAAAATGATTTATTGCAGCCCTCGTGCGAACAATGATAACGTTTGCGAAAGTCATGCATTCTTCGGTGTATTTTAAGATAAGTTAACCCTGTGAACGATTTATCGCAGCCTTCGTGCCTACAACGAAAGCGTTTAAGACCATTCGGATTGCTATTCCTACTTTTGTGCAGGCGATTTTCGTGCCTTTTAAGACTATCTGGCCACTCGTATGATTTATCGTAGCCCTCGCGCGTAAATTGAAAGCGTTTCAAGCCTTCATGTTTCCTTATATGGGTATTAAAGTTTCTTTCTTGGCTGAAACTTGCTTCACATTTATCGCAGGAATATCTTGTTTTCTCTGCCTTGCTATTTTGAGTTGTTTTTGATGCCGGACAGGTAGCCTAGAAACAAAAGAGTAACTAACTTAAAATCATTCTTAATTTTTACTATAGCTTCGGGCCATAATAAACAAATCAAAACCCAAGTGAAATTAGTCAGAAACAGTCACGAACTACAGGAAAGTGATCCCTTACGCCACTTTTCTGACTAGTGAGAGCAGAAAATTGAGCTCTCTCCAGTCAGAGAGTTGCAAGATTTATTCAGCAGATTTTTTACTGGTAAATTCTGATTACATGTTGTAGAACTGTCAAGCGACCAAGTTTGACAGTTCTACCATTTTTGCGATCGCCTACTCTTTGGTATTGCTCTCGCACCGAGCGCGGATTTTCTGATTTTGACAGTTCTACTAGATTTAGTCAGAAAAGTAAGGGATCAGAGCTTATTTGTTCAATCCAACAAAGCTTGAAAGCTCTAATTGTGTCAATTGTCATATGCCTACCCTGTAAAAATCGAGTGAGGGACATCAATACTTCCAAACGATTTTTTTAAAGCAACTTGAGAAAGAAATAATAAGACATATCTTTTTCAATCGCACATATTGCCGTGACCATCATTTGAGGCATCACTTGACACTCATTGTCAAGTTTGGCACATGCAAACATTAACTTTGATGAAGGAAATAGAAGAGTACAGCTATATTAGTTATTGAACGCAGAAATACGTTAGTGGGAAGGAGATGGAGTCCGTCAAGTTTTCACATTGCCCTTAAAAATGTGATGGAGGTTTGTGAGGAACGTTTACCACCTGAAATGATGGGGGTGTAAGAGTAGGTCGCCTCCCCGTTGGTGCACCCTGGGTAACGCTAAATGACCTACATGGCCTACATGGCTAGTTTCTTGTATTGCCGGTTTTACGAGAACGGTACCAGTACTTGTGCTGTACCCATCGTGCCGAAACGACCCGGACCGTTTACTTATATCGACCCGGCCAAGAGCAATACACTCGGGGCATTGTGTATCAATACCAAGTGTGAACTCTTCTTTTGACAACACACATTAAAATGTCGGTTTGTTTACATCCTGCACATATTAAAATGTCGCCAGCACCGAATAACAGAAAAGCAAATGGCGTTGTTTAACATCCTGCACACATCAACATGGCGGTCTCCTATCTTTTACCTAATGGTAGAAAGAGATGGGAAGATGGAAAGAAGTGAGACAAAAAAGGAAATTAAAAACAGGTGACTAAATTCACTTTGAAGTTTTCACGACTATGTCTATGATATCACACTTGTTATTAACCACAATCTCAAACAGGTGTTAAACTCATTTTGGAATTTTGACGTCTATGCAGAAGAGTTTACACTTGGTATTGATACACAATGACTCGGGGTGACCCTGTCTGACATTTAGTCAGGGCTACACCTCGCTACAACAACAACAACAACCTGAAATGATGGATCAAATGATGGTCACTGTGTTCGCAGGGTAGTTTATATTTACACTGTGGTTTATATGAAAGTAAAACCGGATTATTTCAAACCAAATATCTTACGACACATTTCAAAATTCAAAATGCTTTCAAGTCGGTTTGAAAATTCGTTTATAAAAGCAATAGCTTTGTTTCTTGAAATCTCCAGCAAAGAACTGTCAGCAGAAGAGAGTCTTGTAAAAAGCTGTCAAAATCTCATTTTTGCTAGTTTCATCTCTCTTCTGCTAGTTTTTCGCCGAACAGGAGCCAGCAGAAATTCTCCAGCAGAACAGCTGTTCTGACAATTGACAAATGAAAATAAATTTTTTTCGCAGCACATTAAATTGCGAATTTTTCAGCCTTTGGACAATTACTGCGTATATATCGGATTAAACCTTACAAAATATTAAGAAAATTGAATGCCTTATATACCTTCAGTATTTCCCATTCCTGTAACTGCGCCTGCAGGATTATATTGGTCTCCTAAACGAGCCACATTACGTTGGTCCAATGGACATTGGGCTTCGGCGCTTTGCTATTCAAATATACGGAATTATTGAAGATTTGGTATTTATTGTATGTACTTACTTCATTTGCTGGTAAATAACTCATAGTTTTCAAAATATTCGTAATAAATTTTAAATTTCATAAAAATATGCAATCAATTTTTATTTTGCCATATGTCACAATCAGCTGTTTGTTACTTGCTAGTTTTTGCTGGACGAAAAATCTCCAGCAGCAACTTGCAGCGAATTGGCGCTCTTTCTCTCAATTAAATGTCAAAAAGCTGCTGGATTCGCTGCTAATTTTTTCACAAAACACTTTTCTAGGAATAATTATTCATAATTATTCATAATTAGCAGAAAAGAAACAAAGCTAATGTACTTCAATGTTGTTACTCCTGTTTGTTGCGGTCGGCGCAACTCAGTCGCAATAGAAATGAAACAAGGCCCAAAAACCGTAAAATGTCCCTACAATATGGGTATCAAACGAAAGGGGAAGACCCCAGGGGGTGAATTCTGGTTCTATGAAGTGATAAAATGAAAAGAATTTTCATACAAAATTTGTGAAAAGAAACTTCAAATTCATACAAATTTTTTTTCACGTTATCATATCATAGAACCAGAATTCACCCTCAGGTTTCATTTGGACCTCGATATATTTCGATAAATTTATCGATAACTGAGTTATCGGTCAAAATGTGGTTGCCCGAAAACCTTAAAATTTCCCTACAATATGGGTATCAAACGAAAGGGGAAGTTCCCAGGTTTCATTTGGACCTCGATATATTTCGATAAATTTATCGATAACTGAGTTATCGGTCAAAATGTGGTTGCCCGAAAACCTTAAAATTTCCCTACAATATGGGTATCAAACGAAAGGGGAAGGTCCCAGGTTTCATTTGGACATCGATATATTTTGATAAATTTATCGATAACTGAGTTTTCGTCAAAATGTGAGGCCCAAATAACTTAAAATTCCCTACAATATGAGTATCAAACGAAAGGGACATTTGACTAAAAAGTAAAAAATAAATATAGTTTAAAAAAACTAAAACTCACGCTTTTAGAGTGTAATGAACTAAAAAGTTCAAAATAATTTTAAAACGCCTACACAGTAGTCTTGTGGAAAAAGCGTAGCCCGCTTTGTGCCATAATTTTGGTATATCGAGCGCAAGACGCTTTTCCCTATTTCTTGTTCATATGATCAACTAAGTATAAAAAACAAGAACAATAGAATTCCAATTGACTATTGTCTTAGCATAAAAAACCATGGTTTTGTATTAGTACATAAGAATGTAGGTTTTACAACGCATATAAAAAACCTGAGTGTTAAGCTAACAAGAATTAGTGTAAAAGGTGGTGGGTCGCATATCCACATTATATGTTTGTAGGAGTGTACATATGTCTGTACACAATTAGAATAAATGATCTTCTTTCTCTGCGCCAGTAGGGTGAACCAATTTTTGATAATTTTGTCGGTAACACTGTTGTTGTTGTTGTTAAAAGCAAAACACTCCCCCGAAGGTTTTGGGGAGTGGTGCCTATACTCCAGGTACTGTCAGAGCGATAGTATCTTGATTTTCGTCGATAAGGCACGAGGAATGATCGGCTTTCAAAAAGCCGAAGGTGGTCCAAAGAGGTATACAAACAAGGATTACTATTTGGATACTCCAATGTAAAAAAATTGGAACACATAATCCAACGATTTTTTATTTATGTAAATAAAAATTGTTGTTAAGGGCGGATTTCTAAACTAGCCGCCAATTTCACGCTCACTTTAAATTTTATCGGGCAGTTCATCCTCCTATTAAATAAAGGGCAAATGAACTGGCTGTTAAACTGACAGTGAACTTTGACGTTAACAGGCAGTCGAGAAATCCGTCAAATACAAAAAAAAATAACATTTTTTAATTTGAATCACCCTAATGTATATCTATACCCAACCCAACAAACAGCAAGCACCAAAAACTCAAACGTTTGAGAAAACATCTATTCTCAAATGTTGTTTATATAACAACAATCTCAATTTGAGATGCATTTGAGAACCAATCATCTATCACCCAAATTAAGAAAAAATGTTTTTTTTTCGGTCTTACACCCTGAAACTTTAAGTATTGATCAGAAAATAAGCCTTGCGAAAAATTAGTGCTCTAATTTAACCGTTACGGCGGCAATTTTTTTCGCTCTTCCGTTTTATTTGGGGAAAAGTGGCACTTTTTTAAAGGAAATTTTCTTTCTTTATTTTTGCAACTTTTTTCAAAATATTTTTACCAACTCTTTAAGATGAAGCTTCAAAGCTCCCAAAATAGTAAGCCATGTGCGATTATCATAATTATTAAAATAATTACAGCTATTTAAGATTTACTGTGTGCAATAGTACAAAACTCAGTCATTTTTAATTCTTGCAAATAATCCTTTAGTCCTTATAAAAGTTTAAATTTAGAGATTTGTTGCAGTCCTTTAAATATGAGGCAAATATTAAAATTAGTTATGTAATTTCCGAAGCCTTATTAGACTATTTTGCAAACTTAGT
The DNA here is from genome assembly GCA_964058755.1 of Campiglossa producta. NCBI lineage: Eukaryota > Metazoa > Arthropoda > Insecta > Diptera > Tephritidae > Campiglossa > Campiglossa producta. Next base: position 6,984,936 of record CAXKVI010000001.1, on the reverse strand, counting down.
GTAAGCTGAGAGCGAGAACTTTGACTCAAAATCGTGACGGGTTGCCGTTACCGTAAAACAATAAAACTTCGCACACATGTTATTTGAGTTAAAACGCACCGATATAGCGGGTATGCATATCAAATTTCGAACCTTCAGTTCTTTTCATAAATTTTTGCGACAGTATGTGTCTTTGAACATTTTCCTGACACAACAATTTAACAAGGGCCATTCGGAGTCGGTAAAAAAACTGTAAGTCCCGCTAATTTACAGGAAAAAACTCAAAGCAGCACAGCACAAGTTGCAAGAGAAGCTCGACAAAAATTTCTTTAGAGGTTCTGATAACCTGTTGGGTTGCAAGTTGTACTAGCAATATAGAAGCATTACATACATTTATGGGGTTGCAAAAAAAAAATGGTAAAAACTTAAAGGATTTTTAACTTAACCACTTTTACCTCAATTCCTATTCCATATTCCTGATCACTACTAACATCCTCATGAAAATCGTTTTGCACATTTAATGGCGACGTTGTATGACGGGAATCATCACAACTCCATTCTCCTTCACTTTTATTAGAGATGGGTTCATTCTTTACATACACAACGGCCTCATCATCCGCAGACATTTGTACCTTTTTAGGATTATAAGAAATTAGGTTTCGATCAAAAATAATTAAGAGGCCTATAAATGAGCATCTTACCATCTGTCCTTTGTTACTTGTCTTCTGTTTATTCGCTGTATTACTTTGCTGTTTTGAGCCAATGTTCTGATTTGAGGTAGTTGTATTTAATGAAAACCCAGACACGGATTCCGTTTCAGCGCTGCTTGTTTTCGAGTTATCATATTCAATAGATTCTTTAGAAATCTCCACAGGTTCGTTCACATCTTCCGGTGAGATTATGAACGTACTTTTTCTGCTTGAGACCAGTGGTTGATCATTCAGCTCGTTTTCTTCTTCTTTAATAACCGATTCACTTGAAAGCGTGAGATTATTCGCTCCGGCTGATTTAGTATCAAATTGAGGTTCTTTATTTTCTATTGCGTCTTTAAATATTGTCGCCGGGTCGCTAACAACTTCTGGTAAGATTATAGACGTTGTATTTCTGTTTGAGACCAACGGTCGATCATTCAGCTCGTATTCTTCTTTTACAACTGTTTCACTTGAAAGTAAGAGATTATTCGCTTCTTCCGATTCAATTGATTCCTTATTAAACTGAGCTCTTTGATTTGCTAAGGGGCCCTCAAAGATCTGCGTCGGTTCGGGTACACCTTGCACCTCTAATTCATTTTTAACAATCGTTTCATTTGGAAGTAACTGATATGTTGTTCCTTCGAATCGATTGAGGGACTGCAAACACACTTCCCGAAACTCATAGAAATCACTGATAATTTGAAAGCAGGCCAAGCAAAGGTATTTCGAGGCCATTTTAGTTTCGATAAATCTATGTGATAAGCATACGGATAGTTTATACAAAAGTCCAGGCATTTCCCAAATATTGACGGGTGCGTTTATTCCTGAATCCTTTCTACTTTTTAATTCTACAAAACACGCCCGGCACAAATCATCATCATCCCTCACCACAGGCGCTACGGAGATATTAGCATCTGTGGTGATCGGCAAACAATCTTTTTGTAGTGACATGCTTATATATTTGATAGGTGTTTCTGTCGTTTAAGTTGCTCTCATGTCCGTGAAGTGGTGGTTCATTGTTTGGCCCTTTTACTTAGAGCGCCATCACACAAACTATGCCTTATGGTGCAGGAATTGTACCACATTTAGTTGCTTCTGAATTTGTTATTATTATTATTTCTCATGTTTAAGTTTGCAAAGTTTATAAAATTACTTCAAATTAAATGAGTTCTTTTGTGGTGCTGGAAGTTATCGATAACAAATCATCATGTGTTCGATAGTTTCTAAAATGTTCGAAGCATCACTGTAAAAATCAACCCCACAGGGCATGGATGATGGTTACGAAACCAAAGATAAATTATTTTTTTTTAGGGAAGATACGAGCGGGTCGACTTTCTAATAATTTATCCTCCCTATTTCCTTTAGTTTTTGTGGAGGGGTAGAGGGGGTCCTACAGACTACGAAAAAAAATCTACACAGGTCGGACATTTTACAAGATTTTTACATTTGGGGCCGCTGTCATAAAAGTCGCCAAGCTGGTTAAAAAATTGAACTTTAAAAATCAATTATTATTATTTGGTTAAAATTGGGGGATATTTAAACTAACTTGTCGCGATGACTTGTGAAACCGAAGTGTATTATTCGGGTTGGTTCTTAAGGGTCAAATACATAAAGCTTTGTTAACTTCGCCTGACATTTGCTACCTCAAAACTTTGCGTCCAATTTCAGAGGTATGTTACAATGAACGCCTTGACGCTTCTCTTGTATACATTTCTTTCCGTTATTTATTTCTTTGCATTCAGAGTGTTTTGGACAATTCGGATTGTTATTACTATTTTGATGCATTTTCAGAGTTTCTGGCCACTCGTATGATTTATCGCATCCCTCGTGCGTACAACTCCAAGGTTTCAGGCCTTGATATTTTTCGAATATGGGCATTAAAATTTCTTTCTTGGCTGAAACTTTTTTGACATTTATCGCAGGAATATCTTGCCTTCTCTGTCTTGCCATTTTGAATTGTTTTTGAAGCCGTATAGGTAGCCTAGAAATAAAAGTGTAGCTAACTTAAAATCATTCATAATTTTGACTCATGGTTTAATCATTGTAAATTTGTTTGACTATAGCTTCGTGCCATAATAAACGAATTAAAATCAAAATCTCAAGTGAAATTAATGGATAATCCATAAAAGCTCTAATTCTGACAATGTCATATGCCTACTTTATATAAATAATAAATAAAGTTGTTTTTTTTTTAAATAATATATCAACATTAAATTATCAGACTTGGTTGATATACATATAAGTTTATTAAAAAAATTGTATTACTTTATTTATACATAAAATATATTGAACAGAATAATTTAATTTTCATTTTGATTGATATCTTTCGGCATTACTGTAAGATAATTTTCAAGGAGCTACTAGCAGTAAAAACGGAGATATTCCAAATTCACAGAGCTATATTTACATGTCGTCGATCTAAAGAAATTTCTGTTTTTCGCTTCTCCTGTAAACGGTTTTTTTTTATGTCAGTTAGGGCCTTTGTGAATTAAGGTAACGATAAAATAAGTACGATACTTATTTTATCTTCACAAGTACCAAAGAGAATATATCAACAAGAGCCACCACTCGTTATAAATGCAAGAAAAAGATGGATGCCGTTTTCTTTCAGGGTTTCGGTAATTTTGTTTTCCTCAGTTTTGTAAATTCGACAGCTGGTAAATTTTTTTTTCGACTCTTGTGTTATTTCAGTTCTCGTCTATTTTCTTTTACACATTTTGTTTTGATTTGACAATAACATATTTATATCGATATTACCAAAACCCTGAAAGAAAACGGCATCCATCTTGTTCGTTGCTTTCATAACGAGTGGTGGCTCTTGTTGATATATTCTCTTTGGTACAGGGAAACATAAAAATTCAATTTTTTTTCACTCGTGTCCCACCCCTAAATCCGTCACTGCCCTCCTTACCATTTCTGCTGACTGCGTCTGATAGGACTTGCATTGGCGCTGAATTATTATAATGGTAGTCCAAGAAAAGTTCATTAGCACTCCCTGAGGGCTGGGTCCAGCCATTAATGCACTACCCCCATGTATTATGCCATGGCGTTAGCGATAAGACAGATTTAGATAAGTATTTCGAGATTTCATGATTAGTTAGGTGAGCTTCTAGAATATCTAGCCGGTGGAATGACGCATCGCAGCCTTCTTGAGTACAATGAAAGCGTTTAACTTCACTCGGATAGTTATGCCTTTCTGGATGTTTTTGAAGATATTTTCGCCACCCGTATGATTTATTGCATCCCTCGTGCGTACAACGAAAGCGTTTACGGCTATTCACACCGTGATACCAACTTTGATGTATTTTAGGCGTGTCTGGCCACGCGTATGATTTATCGCATCCCTCGAGCGTACAAAGGAAGCCTTCAATACCATGCTCACTATTCTGGTACTCATGATGTCTTTGGCGCCTTTTAAGTGCGTAGCCCTCGCGCGTACAATGCCAGCAGCGTTTCAAGCATTCATGTGTCTGAATATGGTCGTTCAGATGTCTTTCTTGGTAGAAACTTTTATGGCATTTATCACAGGAATATCTTCCGTTCCTTGCCCTGCCCTTTCGAGTGGTTTTTGATGCAGTATCGGTAGCCTAAAAACAAGGAGGGAAGTATTTATGAGTATTAGGCGGGTATTACATAAAACTTTTCCGTCAGACTTTTCCTTTGACAGAGTTCTGACGGTTTTTGATTTAGGGTGCGATGTACGTAATTTTTTTTTTTCTTCTTTAATTTTCTTTGTTTTATTCAAATTGTCACTTCTTTATGGGTACTGCATGACTAATTGCTTATGACTAGATTGTATACGGGTATTGTGTATGTGTGTGCAATGGCACAAAACTCAGACATTTTTAAATCGCTGTAATTATTTCAATAGCTAAGATAATCGCACATGTCTTACTATTTTGGAAGCTTCAAAGCTTCAACTTTAAGAGTATGTATGTAAAAACATTTTGAAGAAAGTTTAAAAAATTAAAAGAAAATTCATTTTGAAAAAAAAATGCCATTTTTCACCATACAAAATGTATGGGAAAGGGCAAAAAAAATAGCCACCCCTAAGGGGGGAGGGTAATTTTTAAGCCAATAGAATCCAAATCAAAAGTTTTTAGAACTTTATTTCTATCGGTCCGTGTGTTTGTGCGCGCATAATTCAAGAACTGCGTAATGGAATTGAATGCCTTTTTTGCTCTTGCATTACTAGACATCTAACTTAAGATTTTAGGTATCCCATATTTCGATAACTCTTCGGGTTCGACTAATATGAGGACCTCGATTAGTAAACTTACCACCTCATATCTCAAAAGCTATATGAGTTATGTTTGTGAACTTTTTTTCCCTTAATATATATGTCTAAACCAATCCAAAAATACAACTTTTTCAATTATAAAGTCAAATATATGAAAGCGTGACGTAAAGAGTTAAGTTAGAGCGCAAATTTTTTGCAAGGCTTATTTTCTCATCAATACCAAACTTTTTCGGGGGTAAGACTGGGGTAAGACCAAGTCGGCACATTTTTTGAATTACCCTTATATGTATAAATAGCTACATATAAAAAAAATTTAAATTAAAATCCGAGAAAAACTAATGGATAATAATAATAAAGATACGAATTTCTCATGGACTCAAGTCCGACCTTTAGCTTCCAATACCTCAATCGGAGTTTAATTTACGTATTTTGTGTGGTTAGCTGACAAGTTAATCACCGACTAGATTTTATGCAAGTGGCCCTAAGGGTCTCTTCTGATGCATCTCCTAAACCAATGATACGGTAAAAAAAAACTGAAAGTCCCGCTAACTTATAGGAAAAAGCTCAAAGCAGCACACCACAAGTTGCAGAAACTCGGCAAAAATCTCGTTAGAGGTTCTGATAGCCGGTAGGGTTTGCTGGGTTGTACTAGCAATATAGAAGCATTACATACATTTATAGGGTTGCTATGATCTATCAATGATTGTGTAAAAACAACAAAGGTAAAAACTTAAAGGAGTTTAAACTTAACAACTTTTACCTGACTCCTTATTCCATGTCCGTGTTCACTACTAAGATCTTCATAAAAATCGTTTTGCACATTTAATGACGACGTTGTATGACGGGAATCATCACAACTCCATTCTCCTTCACTTTTATTAAAGATGGGTTCATCCTTTAAATACACAGCGGTCTCCAAATCATCCGCAGACATTTGTACCTTTTTTGGAATAAAATAAAAAAGGAGTATATCAAAAATAATTAATAATTAAGAGGACTATAAATTAACATCTTACCACTTGTCCTTTGTTACTTGTCTTCTGTTTATTCGCTGTATTAAATTGCTGTTTTGAGTCAATGTTCTGATTTGAGGTAGTTGTATTTAATGAAAACCCAGACACGGATTCTGTTTCAGCGCTGCTTGTTTCCGAGTTATCATTTTCAATAGATTCTTCAAAAATCTCCACAGGCTCGTTCACATCTTCCGGTGAGATTATGAAAGTATTTTTTCTGCTTGAGACCAGTGGTTGATCATTCAGCTCGTATTCTTCTTTAATAACCGTTTCACTTGAAAATGTGAGATCATTCGCTTTTGCAAATTTAGTACTAAATTGAGGTTCTTCATTTTCTAAAGAGTTTTTAAATATTGTCGCCGGGTCGCTAACAGCTTCTGGCAAGATTATAGACGTAGTATTTCTGTTTGAAACCTGTGGTGGATCATTCAGCTCGTATTCTTCTTTAACAACTGTTTCACTTGAAAGAAAGAGATTATTCGCTTCTTCCGAATCAATTGATTCCTTATTAAACTGAGCTCTTTGATTAGCTAAGGGGCCCTCAAATATCTGCGTAGGTTCGGCTACACCTTGCACCTCTAATTCTTTTATAACAACCGTTTCATTTGGAAGTAAGTGATATGTTGATCCTTCATATTGAAATGATTCTTCCGTATACGTAATTATATATTTGGTAACAGCTTCGAATCTACTGATGGTTTGCAAACATAGTTTTCGAAACTCAAAGAAATCATTGATCCTTTCAAAGCAGTCCCGGCAAAGGTATTTCGAGGCCATTTTAGTTTCGGTAAATTTATGTGATAAGCATGCAGACAGTTTATACAAAAGTCCAGGGATTTCCAAAATATGGACACGTGCGTTTATTTCTGCGTCCTTTCTACTTTTTAATTTTACAAAACACGCCCTGCAAAAATCATCATCATGCCTCACCACAGGAACCACAGAGATATTAACATCTGTGGTGATCGGCAAACAATCTCTTTGTAGTGACATGCTTATATATTTGATGTGTTTTTGTGGTTTAAGTTGCTCTATTTGGCCCTTTCAATGACTTAGAGCACCATCACACCAACTATGCCGGAATCGTATCACCTTTTGTTTTCTTCAGAGCGGTAGCAATTATATTCTAAATTTGTTATTATTTTTATTATTTCTCAAGTATGCAACGCTCATAAAATTCGCAAACTGAAAGTTGAGTTGTTTTTGTGTTGGGAATGGTAATGGGAGCTATCGATAGTAATTCATCATGTGCTCGATAATTAAAAAAAATGCCTAAAGGCTCATTTACATGGGTATATTTTTCACCCCTATTGTGAGTGTCGACCGCAATAGATAATCGATTAAGAACCTCATACAGTTCCGTGTGAACGTGAGCGTGAATGAGTGGAGACTTTCTATTGCGTACGCAAAGGAAAAGAATTCCAAATCAATTCTTTTGTGCGTTCACGCGCATCTGTCAATTGTTTTCAACTCTCCAAAAAATGTAAAAAAAATCACAGTTTGGCGTGGTAATTGCCAAATTTCAACGCTCACTTGCGAAGGGTTTGTGTCACTTTGCGTTCGCACACAATTCACTGTGAGATAGTAAAATAAGCATTTCAAAGCATATTTAACACTTTCACTTAAGTTTAAATGCAGTAATATCAAAGATATTTTAGTTGTTTATCCACTTACGGATGACTTCATGATCTAAAAGATGGCCATTCTAAAAGAAAATTAAATATTTGATCGTTTTTGAATGAAATTTGCTTTTTTGTTCGTTTTTAGTACATATTTATTAACCCTTTGTAATAAAGTATACATTGAATGAAAGGTATATCGAAGAGAAAATTTAGGAACAAACCATTTTAAAAATCCATTCACCAGTTTGCAAGATATTTTGAAATGAAAAAAATATTTTTTAGCCTTTGACCTTGAATATATTTTTAACCCTTTGAGTGCAGCAAAAAAGAAAAGTACCGTTAAATTCAGCGTAAAACCCTCTTTCAAGCTCAACTTTTTTTTTGACAAATGTATGTATTCTGTACTTGTTCCATTATTTTTCACACAAGAACTTATTTTTTCGCAAAAACGCAAAATATTTACAAATGCCAATGAGAAATTTGGAAAAATTAGCGAAGTAAACAAACAGTTTGAATTCGCCTAGTTTGACATGAGTTTGACAGTTGGGTCCAATTTGAAATAAAAAAAGTTTAATACATATATCTTACTACCGCCACCTATATGAATTCGCCTTGGGAGGATCCCTTAAAACACGGCAAATATCGATATCAATAATATTGATTAACCATATGATATCGCGCTTTCCTATTCGTCAAACAGCTGTATTTATTTTTGTTTTGCGAAATTATAAAAATTAAACCATTCCTCTTTAAAAAAATAGCTTTTTAGGGCTATTTGTCACCATGGAGCCTCCTTTCGGCATTGTGCCTGATCACTTGTGTCGGGCGTGTTTCAAGAAATTTAACACTACAACGGCCGCAGAAGAATCAGCTCGTGTTGATATTTTGGAAATGCCTGGACTCATGATTAAGCTGTCCGCATGCATATCAAGTATATTTATCACTACTAATAGGGTTTCGAAATACCTTTGTTTGGATTGCTTTGAGAGAGTCAATGAGTTCTATGAGTTCCGGGAAATGTGTTTGCAGTCCATCCGGCGGTTTCAAGAAACCAAAATGTATAAGGAAGAACCAATTGAATCTGAAGGAACGAATGATATCTTACTATCAATCGAATCGGCTGTTAAAAAAGAATATGAATATCATCATGTGAATGCCCTTCCGCAGATATTTGGAGGTCCATTAGAAAATCAAGAACCTCGTTCTAATAAGGAATCAATTGAAACTGAAGGCATGAATGATCACTTATTTTCAAGTGAATCGGTTGTTAAAGAAGAATACGAATCACATGAACAAGCACTGGCCTCAAACAGAGCGACAAATAGTATACAAAAACTTAATCAAAAGAACACGGCTTGTAATGAAAGACTAAATACCCAAAGAAAGATAGATACCAAGATAGAAACTAACTCGAACAAAAGGAAATTGACAGCACAAGCATTGGAACACGATCTCCATTCTTTCGCAGAGTCAGTGCCAGTTTTGATTGCCAAAAATGAACCAGTCACTGAATGTTCAATAAGTCTAACGTCTTCAAATGAGAACACTGACTCAAAACACCGAACTAATTTAGCGTATAAACATAGCAGAAGTAACGCCGGAAATTTGGTAAGATGCTCATCATAAATAGCCTATTTACCTATTACGTAAATCTTAAATGCGTTCATTCCTTGAAAGGTACACATGTCTCTGGATGGTTTGGACAGCTGTGTGAGTGTAAAGAATGAACTTATCTGCAGTGAAGGTGAAAAAGACTTGAGTTCTGATGATTTCCGAAGTAGCACGTTGTCGTCAAATGTGCCCAAAAATTCTCAGGAGGATGTGCATGATAAACACATACTTGAAATTGGAAGTAAGGTAGAAGAGGTGAGATTTTCATATTGTTGATATTTTTTCACCACATGCAATCGACCATCGCGAACTGGAAAATCGGCAGAACTGACCAGACGAAGCAGCAGCTTAATAAAAAATGTGATCTCTCATCATACAAATACTGATGTACGGCTCGGAATCATGGCCAGTTTCAAGAGATTTCATCTTCCTTGCAGTATTTGAGAGAAAAGTTCTCCGGAAGATTTGTGGTCATTCCCGTTATGCCAACGGCAAGTATCGAAAGAAATTTAACGATGGGTCATGTTATGCGAATGGACAAAGAAGTTCCAGCACAGAAGGTTTTCCTATCGGCACCCGAATTCGGCAGAAGATGAAGGGGAGGCCTCGGCTGAGATAGAAACAACAAGTGGAGGATGGCTTGAAAACCCTTGGGATTTCCAATCGGCGAAATAGTGTGACACCATGGAACGTCCGTAACGCTGGAAACACCCGTATTTGTTTTTTTTTTTTTAATTTTAATGATTAATTAAACTGTACAAAAGCCAAATCCCAGAGGTTTTCTCATCGGCTTCGAAAGCTTTTAGGTGTGTTGAATCCGAATATGATGTCAGATTTTTCGGGTCACCCTAGGTTTTCTCTCCATAGGGAAGTTTGTGCAGAGATCGGTAGTTGTAAAAAAAAATGTTTGTAAAAGAAATTTATTTTAAATTTATTTTTAATTTTTTTTCTTAATAACTTACTACTATAGTTTGCTCAGTGGTTGAAATTCAACCACAAAACCTTATTTTATTTCTCTACCTTTTTGAAGTTCAGTTTCCTTAACTTTCGCTTTTTGAAGTTAAGTTCTTAGGCGGCGATATGAAGCTTTTGATTGAGAGTAAACTTTGAGAAAATGGATGGCAATGCAACGGAAGTTATGCAACGGAAATAGAAATAAATGGAGTAATTTTAGCTAAGCTTAAGCTTAATTTATATGCCAAGGCGGTCATAAAAACAAGCAAGCAATATCAATAACTAAACGAGTATGAATGTTTTTTTGTTTCCAGAGTATTCGTATAGTATCAAAAACCACTCAAAAGGCCGCTGTGAACAGAATTGAGAAAAGAAAAACATATCGTTGCGGTAAATGTCGAAAACGTTTCAAAAAAGAAGTCGAGTTTATTGCCCACACTCAAACACATGATGGCTTGAAACGCTATCAATGTACTTATGATGGCTGCGATAAATCATTCGTGACGTTAGAATATCGTCAAAAACACCACAAACGGCATGAGAAGTTGAAAAGTGAACGTAAACTCTATCATTGTACGTACGACGGCTGCGATAAATCATTCGAGACGTCAGAATATCGCCAAAAACACCACAAACGGCATGAGAAGTGGAAAAGTGAATGTGAACTCTTTCATTGTACGTACGAGGGTTGCGATAAATTATTTTCAACCCCAAAAGAATTTAGAAGGCACCAAATTACGCGTAAACATGGACTTAAACGTTATCATTGTACGCATGAAGGCTGCGTTAAATCATACGCGCGGCTTGAATATCTTCAAAAGCATCAAAGTAGGCATGAGACCCCAAATAGTGAACTAAAAAGCTATCATTGTACACATAAAGGCTGCGATAAAATATTTTCATGGTCAAGTGGGCTGAATAGGCATCTAAAACGGCATAAGATTTTGAATGGTGAACATGGCCCTGAACGCTTTCATTGTACGCACGAAGGTTGCGATAAATCATTCGCGTGGCTAGTATCTCTTAAAAACCACCAAATTAGGCATGAGGACCCAAATAATGAACATGGCACAAAAGGCTGAAATCTGGAAAAAGCGGTCAAAAATCAATAACTCGAGAAAAAATATATGTATCGAAACCACATTTTGCACCTTGCCCTTGCACCTAGACTATGTTGTTGCCGAAAATATGCGAAATCGGTCATTAACCACGCTCACTTTTTATATATAGAAATTTTTCAAAAATTTTTAATTGAGTAATCAGTTTTATAGGCCATACATTTTTAGTACAATAAAGTGCAAATTTTAAAAAGCATTTGGTATTTTCTTTGAAAGCTTCTATGGTCAAATAGAAGCTTCAAAAGCTGTCAAAAATACAGGATGAGACAAACAGGACAACAACAAGACAACATCAGCAGCATTATATAAAGAAGTGTATGTGAAAAAAAGGAATCGAATACATCCCCTCAAACATTTTATGAGCACTCATAATTTAAGAGTCCGATTGAAGTCCTAAATATTAGAAAAATATGAGCCTCCGAAATAGAATCATATAAAAGTCCTTTATGACTCCGATTTGATGTAAATTATGAGCCATATGCACCCTAATACACCCTCACTTTCGATTCGGCCCGTCCCTGATATAATGCCAAAGGTTCATGTATGTTTCCCCAATTTCAATGCCGAAAAAGCCCCATTTAAGAAACGAAAAAGTGCAGTAGGTATATGGCTTTTTAAGAGTGATAAACGCATCCGAAAATCTCCATAAAGGAGTCATGTTGTTGTTGTAACGAGGTGTAGCCCTGCCCAAATGTCAGACAGGGTCACCTCGCCTGTATTGCTCTTGGCCGGGTCGATATAAAAAAACGACCCGGGTCGAGAAACTAGTCGTGTAGGCCATGTGGGTCATTTAGCGTTACCCAGGGTGCACTAACGGGGAGGCGACCTACTCTTACACTCATATTTGACTTCTATTTAAGCTATATATGAGCCGTTTCTGGGGAAAATAAAATTCATAAATGACTCCTATTCAGGCTCATTCAATATATGAAATTTTGCTCATATCGGACGACCATCGCAGGAAGGGAAATACACTCATTTCGGACTCATAAAGAGCGTAAACGCTTCTATTTAGGGCTCCTTTCTGCATCATTTATGACTCCGATTGTTTGCTGGAATCACAATTTGTTATCGATAGCACAAAATTCATCAGCTGTTTTTATAAATTTCACCATTGAACAAACAGAATAGATCGTGTAAATGGTCGCGATGTAATAAGGCCTTATAATAATAATAATAACATGGATATCAAAATCTCCGTAGTGACTTCGTGGGATAATGATGATGATTTGTGCCGTGCGTGCTTTGCGAAATTAAAAAGTAGAAAGGACGCAGGAATAAACACAAGTGTCAATATTTTGGAAATGCCTGGACTTCTGTATAAACTGTCTGCATGCATATCACTCACATTTATCGAAACTAAAGTGGCATCGAAATACCTTTGCCGAGTCTGTTTTGAAAGTGTTAATGAATTCTATAAGTTTCGAGAAATGTGTTTGCAATCCCTCCGCCGGTTCGAAGCAAATGAGGTATCGAAAAATGCAATTACATATTCCGAAGAATCAATACAATCTGAAGGAAGAACATATCACTTACTCCCAAATGAAACTGTTATTAAAAAAGAATTTGAGGTGCAAGGTGTTTCCGACCCTCCGCAGATATTTGCAGAACCATCAGCAACCCAAAAAAGTCAGCTTAAAAAGGAATCGATTGAATCGGAAGGAGCGACTAATATCTTACTTTCAAGTGAATCGGTTGTTAAGGAAGAATACGAGTTGAATGATCAACCACTGACCTCAAACAGAGAGACAACTTCCATAATCTTGCCAGAAGTTGTGAACGACCCTCCGCAAAGAAACAGCATACAAAATATAACGCAAATGATGTCTGTGGATGGTTTAGAGACCGTTGTGAGTGTAAAGAATGAACCTATATGCAGTGAAGGTGAAGAAGAATTGAGTTCGGACAATTCCCGAAATACCACGCCGTCGCCAAATGTACACAAAGAAGAGGTAAGCTTTTCAGCTTGCTGAGCAGGCAATTCCTTCTAAACTGCCACCAGACAGGACATCCAAACCGCCATACTTTGGACACAGACCCGCACCCAAGAAACATCTCCGTAAACATAATGACGAGATCCCGCATCTTATTACCTTGCCGTTTGATTTGCGTAATTATAAGCGCGCTCTAACCGACAACCACACTGAGTCGGTTGATACAGTCCTCCACCCGATATTGCTGAAGAAGAACGCATCTTACCAAGGGAGACTAGAGTCACTATGGCCCAGCTTCGGTCTAGATACTGTAGCAGGTTAAACTCTTATCCAGACTAAATGACACCATTTCAAACATATGCCCTGCATGTGGTATGTCCCATGACACTCTACATCTCTTTAACTGTTCAATTGAACCTACTCTTGTAACCCCTCTCTCACTCTGGTCCAACCCTTTTGAAACTGCACGTTTCCTTGGACTCCCGTTAGAAGAGCTGGATGAAGATCTTCGGAATGATCATACACTCTAGGCAGGGCAAAGTATTGTTAACAACACCACCAACACCAACAACAACACCAACAACAACACCAACAACAACACCAACAACAACAATAACACTAGTGATGCCATTACATAACGCTACCGCGTTAACCAACCATAGCCAAGCAATTGGTTTTTTTGCCTTATATCTAACCTCTTAAAGTTTGTGATGGTGAATTTTCACACTTGTACCGGATCCTGCTACTTTTTTCAACTTTGTAGGGCTGGGGGTAAATCTAAAAATACGAGGGGGTCAATAAAATTTGACACGCTTAAGGTCTAGAAAGTTACCGTTCTGGAGATCAGGCAAAATGAATAAAAAAAAAAAATCGCTCCACCTTAATGTATAACAAACCCCTTTTCCCCGACGATTTTCATACTAATCACGATCTAAATACTTTCTCATTTGTTTCTAGACCACTTGCTCGATGTCAAAAACCTATGATGATTTCAATAGATCATTTCATTGTACCCACGAATGCTGTGATAAATCCGCCACTTTGCCAGAAAACCTTAGAAGGCACCAACATACGCATACCAATCCAAATAGTGAATACGTTCGTAAACGCTATCACTGTACGCATGAAGGTTGTGATAAGTCATACGCGTCGCCAGCATTACTTAAAGTGCACCAAAGTAGGCATGAGACCCCGAATAGTGAATATGATCTTACACGATATCATTGTACGCAAGAAGGTTGCAATAAATCATTTGCATGGCCCATGGCACTGAGAAGGCACCAAAAAAGGCATGAGCTTGTGTATACTAAACGCGTTAATAAACGTTTTCATTGTACGTACGATGGTTGCGATAGATCATATGCTTGGGCCGAATCGGCTATAAGTCATCGAAGGACTCATGATCTCAAACGCTATTATTGTACACACGAAGGCTGTGATAAATCATTCTTGTGGCCCCATTCGGTTAAAAAACATCAAAGGATTCATGACGCCCCGAAAAGTGACGGTAAACGCTATCGGTGTCCGTACAAAGGCTGTTATAAATCATACGGTTGCCCAGAAAGACTTGAAGAGCACGATCAAAGTCAGCATAAGAACCAAAAACTCGAATAGTGCACATCCCTTTTAGAAGTCGTTGCGACAATTTAGTTGAAATATTCCCCAACAGCGAACGGCATGACAAATACCCCGTTAAGGAATTCGAATTATTCCTCAACTTTCGAAAGGATACTGGTGGCTGCCTTGAGATGCAACAAAAATTTTGAATACTCTATTGGCCTCTGCTCAAGGTAGGACCATTTCGAGGAAGCACTAGCAGTTTGCACGTTCGGTCTAAAAAATTGGACAAAATACCCAATCAATTAATTTAGATAATAATAAGCATCCTTTTTCATAGATACCTGGGGCCTTATCATGTAATTCGATTCTATAGTAAATGCTATTCGACAGCTGTCAAATCACGTACAATTTTTTTTCAAATTCGAACGAAATTTCTTTCGGATCGAGTTATATGATAAGGCCCCAGCTGGTATTATTATTAAGTTCTTTAATGATCAATTTTGTCTTATTATTACTACATACGTACATACATACATACATATCTTATCAAATCGCCTTTTTGTAGTAAATTCAAGGTATCAAACC
The DNA here is from genome assembly GCA_964058755.1 of Campiglossa producta. Classification (NCBI taxonomy): domain Eukaryota; kingdom Metazoa; phylum Arthropoda; class Insecta; order Diptera; family Tephritidae; genus Campiglossa; species Campiglossa producta. The sequence goes on along the minus strand of CAXKVI010000001.1, from coordinate 6,969,628 downwards.
GATTAAAATAACTTTCCGAATTCGGTTTCGGCTTTGTAACGGGTTTCGGTTTCGTTTCCGATTTCGTTCTTCCACATTTATTTCGGTTCCGGTTTCGGTTTCCAAATAATTCCGCTAAGAATTAAAACAATTTAAAACCGTTTGGAACCGGTTCCGGCTTTTGAAACGGTTCCGATTTCGTTCTCCTTCGGATGAAAATAACGGTTACGGTTTCGATTTTGAAAAATCGGTTTTAATCGGTTACGGTTACGGTTTCAGATCAAAGACTGAATTAAAAGAAATTTATATTGGTATTATTTTTCGCATTGGAAGTCAGTCGGTAAGGCAGCCTAAAAAGTCCTTTTTTCCATTAAAAATCTATCGTTTACGGACGTATAAAGATTCATATCGTTCATATCATTCCTTTCGTTTGCTTCTTTTTTCTCTTACAACTCACAGGTGCTTTTTCGTGTTTGGGTAAATTCAAAAAGTCGCAGCTTTCTTCAGAATAAACATGAAAATGAAGGCAAATGATAAAATAAAGTGTAAGTATAGGTATAGGGAGTGTAAGAGTAGGTCGCCTCCCGGTTGGTGCACCCTGGGTAAAGCTGAATGACCTACATGGCTAGTTTCTTGTATTGCCGGTTCTACGAGAACGGTACCAGTACTTGCGCTGTACCCATCGTGCCGAAACGACCCGGGCCGTTTTCTGATATCGACCCGGCCAAGAGCAATGTACTCGGGTGACCCTGTCTGATATTTGGGCAGGGCTACGCCTCGCTACAACAACAAAACAACAACATAAAGTGTAAGTCATGAAAATAATGCGACTATTAATTTCTGGTTGAAATCATACTAGTCCAGGTTCAAAGCTTTTTGTACTAGTATGAGACTAGTATACTTCAAACTAGTTTTTTTGGACTAGTTTCTTTTATGGTCCAGGTTGAACTAGTATGGAACTGGTATTGGTACAAATAGTATAATTCTAGTATATCATGACTAGTAGATGACTGGTATGTTCTGGTCGAAATCTGACAATTAAAATTTCGTAGGACATCGTAAAAAATACCAGTTGCTTACATATATGGAAAAAAGAGAAAAGACTGACTAGTTGGCTTGGTGCACCAACTATGTGGTTTTCAACTAGTTGCTTTCGCTGCACGGATGTTTTTTGAAAAGAAAAAAAAATGGACAAATAGAACGAAAAAGTAGACGTTGTGAATTGTGTAATTATATCGGCATTCTTCAGCTTCCTTGTAAAGCATTACAATCGGTGGTATTGCAGCACCAATTCCTTTCTATATGTCTACATATTCGTTACGTATACGTCATGTCACTTTTATGCAAATTTTAAGTGACTTTTCGTCATTAAACAAACGGGAGCAAATATGGGCAAACTCTTTTTCCTGAAATCGATAGTAAGTTTTCTAAACTTTCATTTTACTATAGTTCGAAGGTGTAGCATACTGTAGCACACACATTTTTTGTCTATCCAATTTATAAAAGGTAGCATTATGAAGTTTAATTTTTGCTGGCTTATATCTGTTTTAATATTTGGTCATTTGCACTGATTTTTTCTCTATATAGCCTAGGAAGTGCTATATTTTCGCAGGTAAAAGGGCGTACTTCTACACTAAATATATAAAATTCTAACTCGAAATTTTGTTAATGCTAAACAGCCGATCCACTGACCCGATTTTTTTCATTAAAATTTTAAAATATCATAATCCGGCTACAATAGGACACCGATAACCTTTTTTTTAAATTAAAACCATGCTAGGCATGAAAGACAGCACTCGTCAGGTTTTTCATATTGCTCTTGAGAAAGTGATGGTAAATCCTGATGTAAATATAAACCAGGTTGTATTTACATAATGATTTACCATATCGTTCTTTGGTTGGGGTTGGGACTGGGGAGAGGGTTGGGGTAAGGGATAGGGATAGGGATACATGCAGGCAAATACATTTTTGGCAGGACAACGTCTGCGGGCCAGCTAGTATGGTATATTTAAATTCTTTATTTTATATGCTTGCATTATTAGAGCTTTAATTTACACATATAGATATTAAAATATTATATTTGATGAATACATTTTTTTTACATAGTAATTTTGGTGTCGAGTGCAGCTTTGCATTTGTCGAGCCTAGTCAATGAGCTAAGAGGATTATTGAGCCGTTATCAGGGCTTACAATTTATTACACCATGAATAGACTTCAGGCACAGCTGGGGCATAGTTCACATTGTACATTTGCGATTTAATGAATTCCTCTGCATTTTTCGGTTGTGGGAATACGGTAGCCAAACCTACGAATAATGTTTATTAGTACATACAAGGACATTTGGAAAGTCGTTAAACTTACCCTCTTTGTAAGCGTATTCAAAAATCTCTACCGCAATTTCAACGGAACACGAAGTGATCTTTTCCAATGGCGGATAAAGGCTGCCCATCGCCAAATCTTCATCTTGCGCAAGCGAAGCCAATTTTTGTGCTGCCATCAGGAACATTTCCTCGGGTATGGTTTTGACGCCAGCAGTGATTACACCCAATGCAACGCCAGGGAAAATATAGGAATTATTACCCTGACCGGGATGGAAAGTTTTGCCTTTGTATGTGACAGGTGCGAACGGGGAGCCCGATGAGAAAATGGCGCGTCCATCAGTATTGAAGTAAGCTTGCTCGGCTGTGCACTCAGCTTTACTGGTGGGATTTGATAACGCGAAGATCACAGGCTTTTCATTGTAATCCGCCATAAAACGCAGAATCTCAGGCGTAAATGCACCACCCACAGCAGCAGCGCCAATTAACATCGTAGGCTTGACAACTTGCACAGCCTCGAGCAGAGTATCAACAGGTTTGTGCGCATGCGCAAAATGTAATTTGTGTTCGGTTAAACCACCGCTGGGACGATTTTTCACTACCAAACCACGGCTATCGACAAGCCAAACGCGTTCCACTGCCTCCTCTGCAGAGAGACCGGCTCTCATCATTGCGATCTTGCAAAGATTGGCAATACCCAAAGCTGCCTCACCAGCGCCGAAGAACAAAACTTTGTTTTCCTTGAGCGTTGTTCCAGTTAAGCGCAGCGAAGCCAAAATACCAGCAACTGCTACCGAAGCAGTGCCTTGAATGTCATCGTTGAATGTACAGTAATTATCACGATATTTGTCCAATAGACGGAATGCATTACTATTTCCAAAGTCCTCAAATTGTATGAGGCATTGACGTCCGAAGCGACGTACTGCAGCTCGCATGAATTCCTCAACGAAATCATCGTATTCTTGGCCAGTAATGCGCTTATGACGTAGACCAATGTATAGCGGATCGTCTAAGATGCTTTGTGTGTTTGTACCCACATCCAGTGTGACGGGTAGACATTGATTGGGTTTGATGCCAGCTAAAGCGGTGTAAAGCGATAATTTTCCTACGGGGATACCCATACCATTGGCACCCAAATCACCAAGACCTAGTATACGTTCACCATCGGTGACTACGATGGCACGGATATCGGTTTCGGGCCAGTTCTGTAAGTGAAATGGGACAAAAGAGATTATTTTAGTTGTAATTGGGCTCTTGAAAAAATAAACGTGAGTTTCTGAAAACTTATATTTTGGCTCTACTGACATAAAGATACGCGTTTCCGAGATATCGACCAAAATATGGACCAAGTGTAACCCTAGAAAGTGATTGGACCATATGGGTACCAAATGAACGGTGTTGATGGGGGTTTTAACAGGGTGTGGTTCTTAGTTCCATATGCGAACCCGACTCCGAGATATTGATCTAAGTGTGTACCAGGTGTGGTGACTCAGGGGATGTTTGTACGACATGTCTATCAAATAAAAGGTGTTGCCGTGGTTCCGAGTCCCATTTCCGAACCCGTTTCCGAAATATCGACCACAACATGCACCAGGTGTGGCCCTGAAAAGTGTTTTTACGATATTGATAGCAAATGAAAGGTGTTGATGAATGTGAACGACATGCGACCCTGGACGTAGCGACCACATGCGACCCTGAAGGGTGTTAGTACGATGTGGATATCAAAATAAAAGGTGGTGTAGAGGTAGTGTGCCGGGACTCCAGGCCATGCAAATTTTCATCAAACAAAACGTTTTTTTAGGGAAAGGGGGCGTGGCACCTCCCATAAAATCTTAGCTTTTCAAGGTAGGAACCTAAAAATTTGTAAGGAGATATGAAAAAAGGATAATCGGGCAATTTTGGGAATTCGGAAGTCTGCGGGGTCAGATCGTTGTATTATATTTTCGAATTGGCTATTTTTTTGCTATGTTTATTCTTACCTTGAGCACATCGTAAATATGTCCCTTATCCTTTATTGTAATGTACATGCCCTTTGGATATTTGTAGATCAAACTGAATTTTTGACACGCTAAACCGACTGTTGGTGTGTAGACGAGCGGCATCATTTTGGAAATATCAGCGGCTAGTACTTTATAAAATAACCGTTCATTGCGTTCAACCAAACCGGATAGATACATATATTTGTCCAAATCATTTTCCAGACGTTCTAGCAGGATTAATGCATGTTTGACTTGCTCCTCCTCCGTTTTAACCACGGCAGGTAATAGGCCTTGAATACCAAGTATTTGACGCTCTTCAACGGTGAAAGCTAAACCCTGGAAGAAAGAACAAAAAAAAAACCATCCATTAAAAAGGGGGAAAAAAATATTCAACTTTTTTTTAGGTCCAGGCTAATGTACATTAAACTGTGCCAAAATTTCAAAGTTGGCTTACTTAAACGCATACCCCTAATTTTGACCATTAAGACAAAGTTTTATGCAATTTGGACCACGGCAACGAAAAGAACAGGTAAATGTTACTCATACGTCGTGTATGACCTATAAGAAGTGCATTATAATTGCAAAGTTTCAAGGTGTACCTACTCAATAATTTTGCTAGAAAACATATTGTTAAGCAATATGCTAAAATACTTTTGAAATTCCAATGTCCTCTTCTCGTGAATACGTTTTTTTTTTTTTTCAATATCCTTGCGAAGAATCCTGTTATCCTTTAAAAAATTCAAAGGTGAAAATTTATTACACAGTATTTTAAATATGAGCCACATATTAAAATTATGTATTTTGCGAACTTAATATAAGCTGCTAGCAAAAACTTTTAACTAAAAATCGGCACGGGTTGCCGTTGTCCTAGAACAATAAAACTTCGCACATGTATTATTTAGACTAAAACGCACCGATATAGAGGGTATGCATATCAAATTTCTACCCTTTTTTCTTCTATACATTTTTGGGACAGTCTAATGTACATATGTACATGCTAACTAAATCTTTACTAAATACATAAATATTGTTGATAATTCTCCCTTATCATACATATATATTATTCAAATCTAGCACTGTCAATGTCGACTCAGCTTTTAAATGACCTTCACTAAGTTTATGGGCTCAAATGTGCAAAATGACATTATTATCAGATTAAAACTCATTATTTAAATGCATTTATGTATGTATGTACATATATTAGGGTGGTCCTTATAATCAAATGTAGTATTTTTTCCAGGCTCACCCCCTTGATCGGTTGCATCACGGTCAACTATATCGCACAAATTGTTTGTATCCCGATTTAAGATGGCTTAGGAGTGTCGCAGGGGGTCAAAGTACATATTTCCCTGTGGAGACTCAAAATATAAAAGTGATTTTTCTTTGTATCTTATACTCAAGATCGATAGCACTATGTTTGGAGATATCACATGCAAAATCTGGTCACGATTGGAAACGCCTAACGTGTGTCGAAGGGGGTTAAAGTTCAGACCAAACCATGGAGACTGAAAAAATTAAAATTATCTTTTTATCTAATACTTGGAATCGATAGGACTATCATGGGAGATATCACATACACAATTTGATTAAGATTGGAAACACTTAAGGCATGTCGCAGTGGGTAAGTCTGAACTTAAGGCCCCCTGCGACACGCCTTAGATGTTTCCAATCCCGACCAGATTTTGCATGTGATATCTCCAAACATAGTGCTACCGATTTCGAGTATTAGATAAAAAGAAAAATCACTTTGATTTTTTGAGTCTCCATAGAGCAATCTGAACTTTAACCCCCTGCGACATGCCTTAACCATCTCCAATCGGGATACAATTATGTGTGTGATATCTTCGGCTATATTACTATCAATTTAGGGGTTGAGCCTTTGGAAATCTGATGATGAAATTGTCTCCATACAAATAAGGACCACCCTAATGTATATACATTTTTATGGATGCACGTCTGTATGTGAAAATGAACATAATGTACATGTATGTTGGTTGAATGTCTATTATTTTAAAATCTAATCTATTGATCATGCGATTTTTGAAAGTGTGACCGGTGCACGACTTACGTGGGGTGATCATTATGTACTTTTAAGTGATGAGTGTGCTCATGAGAATATGCTCATATGTAAAAATATATGTGTATTTATTATTATAAAAAAAAAACATGGGCCCGTAGTCATAGTCGAAATAAAAAAGATACCTATTTCCAACGGACTTTTATATGCAGATTTTTTTAAGAACATTACTAACATGTCCTTGAAGGATTATTAAAAAAAAGAGTTTATATTAGCTTATATTTCAATTATCCTTTGAACTAGTAGCTACAAATCAACATTTTATTAAAATTTTTCGGGAGGCGCTACAATCTTTAAACCTTTAAAGGATATCCTGATCATCTGGTACAGAAAAAAATAACAATTTACTAATTACAAAGTCTTTAAAGGGTAGATAATTAAATCGTTCACACAGAAAAATTTGTATGTAAATCAACAGTTTTTTAACACTTTTTCAGGTTAGAATTTTTCAACACTATAGATCATGTTATTTTAACATGAAGCTCATGTTGAAAAACTTTACTTCGTGTTAAATTAACATGATTTCCTGTTAAATTAATATGAATTCCTGTTAAATTAACATGAATTCCTGTTAAATTAACATGAATTCCTGTTAAATTAACATTAATTCCTGTTAAATTAAGAGTATTTACTGTTAAATTAACATGACTTCCTGTTAAATTAACATGAATTCCTGTTAAAACAACAATATATGCCTCATTAACTCATGCTAATTTAACAGGATCTTTCTTGTTAGTTTAACATGGTTCATGTTGACAAAAATTATTCCGTGTGTTAAATTACCCTAACGAATAACAACTTTGAAATTTTGGGACAGTCTAATAGACATGTTAAAGTCCATATTGTTGAAATATGTATGTATGTGTATGTATGTTTAATTAACAAATATTTATCTGAAAATGCTTGTCATTGTTGTTTTTATTTTGCTTTCTCTCTACAAGGCAGTGGGATTTTAATGCACAGACAGACAACCCAGACAGCCGTTCGCCAGCTGTGTTTTAAACGTATTTTGTTCTTTTTTTTTTACAGCTTAGAAGTTAGAGTTTCGGTTATGACTAATTGCACGGTTAAAAATTTGAACCTAATTTTAAACTTTTTGGACTTCATATATGACCAAACCAAATTTGGTTTCAAATTGAATCTACAATGTAGACCAGTTTTCAGGAAAATTGGCTAAATGAATGGGGTTTGAATTTTAAACCAGAAATGTTTTAACAATTTTTTGAAGAAAAAATAATTTTTTTGTCGGTTGGCTGGGATTCGAACAAAGGCAAGGGGAGTCATGCCCGTCTGCTCTACCACTGAGCTACATCGCACACATAAATGTTGTTGGCAAAAATCCAATCTTGAATAAGCTTTCAAAAATAAATGAAAACAAAACAAAAATTGTAGACCGAAAAGGTTTTAATTTTAAACCGAAAAGTCTTAATTTTAAACCGAAAAGTTTTAATTTTAAACCGAAAAGTTTGAAAAATAAGATAAAATGGAAAAAATGTGGCAGGATTCGAACGGAAGCGCTCAGGAGTCACAGCCGACTGCTTTACAGCTGAGCTATGCCGCACATGAAGTTTTTGCGGGCAAAAAGCAATGACTTTCAAAAAAACCCAAAAAAAAAAAAAATTTTAGACTGCTTTTGCATTTAGATCTTAAAATCGAAACCAAAAAAAATTTAAAATATTTGTAGGTATTAAGAAGGTTTAAAATATTCTAAAAAATACTACAGGGCATCGTAGCTGATTTGTTATAAGCAATTGCTTTAACCGCTTCGGTGCAGACACAGTAGTTCTGTGTCCGAAAAGCCGTCTGATGTGGACCCTGGAAAGTCCGAAACGCGTCATGGTATCCATCGCTGTGTAAATCTTTGTCAATTTTCTCTAAGTATCAAAAGTCATTCTAAAAAAAGTTAGAAAAAACGCTTAAAATTTAGACGGGTTTAAAATTTATGCTCATTTTTTTAACCGTGTGTAAACTAGGCAACAGTTTTGTATATGAGCAAAATATTAGAATTATTGTAATTTTCGGAGCCTTATGGTATGTTAAGTGTCTTTTTTTGCGAACAAGTACAAATCCATTATCTTCAAACATTGCTGCTCATATAGGTAATTAATAAGGCAAACGATCTATCAATAATGAAGTGGATCCATTTAACGGAAACTAACGATAAGCGATTACGGAAGTCACGTATTATTTTTTACTCGACTAATTGCTGTACATACAAACAGATTCTTGATTCTGGATAACATTAATCAAATATTTGAGCAGAAGTGTCATAAACAAACTACAATGAAATTTTGAAAATGATAAGATAAAAGAAAAAAATATATGTATGTGACTAAAAGTGGTTTTTACTGTTGATGTAACAATCTGTTATAGCGTGAACATTTCAAAATGCGATAAGTTTTTACCGCATAAAAAATGTGTTTAGATATGAAACATACGAAATTGTTATGAAACTGTTTTTATTATTTTTTCTTCAGCCAAAAAACCACAAAAAAAAAAAAAAACACTTTGCAGTAATCAGAAGTTCTAATCAACTTCCATGGTTGCTTGGTGAGAAAAGAACTTAAAACCAAGTTGTAGCGAAATATTGTTGATTAGTTTTTTATACTAAAAAAAATACAAATAAAAAAAAAAAAACATAAAACCAAGAAAAGCGATTAAATAAAAAAATGAGTAAGTATAATCACTTGTGCATGGTAAAGTTTAATATCCAAGCACTTGCGAAATGATTAAAACCATTCTAATGAGAGCGGTCAATCGCCTTCACAATAATGAAAGCACTGGCGCATGTCCACCACGAAACGTTTATTGTTGGCAATGGAAAAAAAAAATTTATTTTTTTTGTTGTATTTAGTTTAGTTAATTTATTTTGTGTTGAAATGAATGCACGCAACAGCTGATTTACCTATATGACCTAACAGCAGGTATGTACATACATATGTTGTTGCTAGATGAATATATCGCACCCTAAGGGCCACTTGCATAAAAGCCGATTACGACTAACCGGAGTTTAATTGACGTTTTTTGTATGGTTAGCTGTCAAGTTAATCACCGATTAGGCGTTATCTTCTTTTATGTAAGCGGTACTAAATCAAAAACTGTCACAACTCAAAATTTTTTTAGGTCGCTTTTTGATTTAATGTGCGATGTGCAGATTTTATAACAATACCGCGCCGTAATGAAGTACGTTTTTTTGAAAAATTTGCAAATTACTAAAAAAGGGAAAGTATCGACTCGAAATCAGGGATCGTAAATGGTCAATTACATAGAGCTTTGTTAATCTCGCCTGACATTTGCAACCTAAAAATTTTGCGCTCTACTTCAGAGGTATGCTACAATGAACGCTTTGACGCTTCTCTGTTATACATTTGTTTTTGTTATTTATTTCTTTGCATTCAGAGTGTTTTGTTAAATTTGTTAATTTAATAGAGAAAAAATGAATTAATTATTATTTTCTCCAAATTTTAATTCTTAAATTAAAGCAAAGTCATCAACATCGAATTGTCAAAGCGAACAAAGCAAGCAAAATTTGAGAGTTTGCCAAATTTCAACCTTGCTTCAAACTTTATCTGTCAAAGTCCGAGGTAAAGTTGAAATAGAGTTTTATGTAATTGAGGCTTAACGGCTGTGACTTTTGTTGATAGTTTTAGTAAGTTTTAAACATTAATTTTTATTTTCAGATCTTAGCATATTGGTGGCTAATTAGAATAATTTTGATAAACGCCCTGTACCAAAATTTTTTCTAACAGCGCCGCATCGCGATTTTTTTTTTTAAATAGCCGATTAATTCAAGCAACAGGGACCTAACACGGAAGTGGCGCGGACCACTGTTTTTTTTTGGTTAAATTAACTCTCCTACTTATGAGCATGCAAGGTTAAAAAAATTATCAAAAAAAATGCACAGCAAAAATTCCATTTTATTATTTTATTTTTTTTATTTTATATTATTTTATTTTATTTTATTCTATTTTATTTTATCTTTTTTACTTTATTTTATTTTATTTTATTCTATTTTATTTTATTTTATTTTATCTTTTTTACTTTATTTTATTTTATTTTATTTTATTCTATTTTATTTTATTTTATTTTATTTTATTTTATTTTATTTTATTTTATTTTATTTTATTTTATTTTATTTTATTTTATTTTATTTTATTTTATTTTATTTTATTTTATTTTATTTTATTTTATTTTATTTTATTTTATTTTATTTTATTTTATTTTATTTTATTTTATTCTATTTTATTTTATTTTATTTTATTTTATTTTATTTTATTTTATTTTATTTTATTTTATTTTATTTTATTTTATTTTATTTTATTTTATTTTATTTTATTTTACTTATTTTATTTTTTATTTTATTTTTTATTTTATTTTATTTTATTTTATTTTATTTTGTTTTGTTTTATTTTATTTTATTTTATTTTATTTTATTTTACTTATTTTATTTTTTATTTTATTTTTTATTTTATTTTTTATTTTATTTTATTTTACTTTGTTTTATTTATTTTATTTTATTTTAGATTATTTCATTTTATTTTATTTTATTTTATTTTGTTTTATTTTATTTTGTTTTATTTTATTTAATTTTTTTTTTATTTAATATTTTTTTATTTTGTTTTATTTTATTTTGTTTTATTTTATTTAATTTTTTTTTTATTTAATATTTTTTTATTTTGTTTTATTTTATTTTATATTAGATTTTATCTCATTTTATTTTATTTTGGAAATGTGGAGATGTAATTCCAGTATCATCGAAACATATGTCGGCTTGTCTGGTTCCTGTAGCGTATAGGTAAATTTTTCTCGAAAAAAAAACACATTTTCATACAATCCCGAAAATTGCTTGCAAATACCGTCGGTCAAAAGCAACAAAGAGTTTATTTTATTTTATTAATTTTTATTTTATTTTACTTTATTTTATTTTATATTATCTTATTTTATTTTGTTCTATTTTATTTTTTTTATTTTTTTTATCCTTTTGTTTTTTTTTTTTTATTTTATATTATTTTTTTATTTTTTTATCTTATTTTATTTAATTTAATTTTATTATATTTTATTTTTATTATCTTTTTTTATTTTATTTTTTTTTTATTTTATTTTTTTATTTTTTTTATATTTATTTTATTTTATTTATTTTTTATTTATTTTATTTTTATTATCTTATCTTATTTTATTTTATTTATTTTTTATTTATTAATTTATTTTTTTACTTTATTTTTTATTTTTTCTTATTTTTTTATTTTATCTTATTTTCATGATCTTATTTCATTTTATTTTGTTTTATTTTACTTTACTTTATTTAATTTAATACTAGCTGGTGCCCGCGACTTCGTATGCGTATAACTTCTGTTTTTTTTTGCAGCTAGCAAAGAATAAAATCCAACAAAAAAGTGTACCATAATATACCTACTAACAGATTTTTGTGGAATTATTCGTCGATACCTCCGAAACCGGTCGAGCTATCGAAATTTCAAGATATCTCCCAAACCATTTCAGATCTTTCAATAAATCACATCACATATTATAGCACTCATTGGCATCTTTCGTTTGACACCCATATTGTACTAAGACATTTTGGGCCACCCCTGGTCCACATATTGGGCGATAACCCCAAAACCCGTTGAGATATCGCAAAAAATAATATCTTAAAATTTAAGTTGAGCGTCTAATGATTCAATTCCATTCAGTACTTTTAGAGTTTTACGACCACAAACATACAGACAGACATGGTCCACATATTGGTTGAGATATCGAAAAAAGTAATATCTTAAATTTTAAGTTGAGCGTCGAGCAATCCAAAGAAAAAAGTTTCATTCAATTCCATTGATTACTTTCAGAGTGATACGGCAACAAACATATAGACAGACACACAAAAAATTTTAAAATGGTTGATTTGGATTCTACTCGCTTAATAGGCTTCCCCCAATCAATTTTTTGGTGATATCTGCCATGTACAGATATCGACCTGTTACAATTTTATTATGCGGGTAGGCATGTTTATCATCGGCTATCACTTGTTTTGTTGATGTTTACATACAACCGCAAATAAGTCGAATTTGATAATGAAAAAGTGATAAGCAAATAGAGTGCAAGTTTTGTCTACATATTTGCACCGCCAATGACTCTACGGGTGAGAATTGCTTATCAATAGCAGCTTAACACGTTGGCTGACAGTGGAGCACAAAAAAAACGTTTCCCAGCCCTTAAAGTATTACAGGTGATGTACGAGTAGATCTCTTAAATTGAAGGACAAACATTATTCACGGTAACCTTGCTTTAAGGTAAAGAGAATTTTGTGTCTGTCCCACAAACAACAGATTGAACATTGTCCTAAGTTAAGGTCTAAAAATGAAGTGCATCTATCGAACAATTTCTGTAGCACTTTAAATTTGTGTTCAAAATTTCTGGTGTACCATTTAAAAAACGTGATTCTTTTGATACAGTCTAATCTAAATGTTTGTGTAGATTAATTTATATTTGCGAATAGCTTTTAGTTGTGTTGTTCTATAATTTATTGTGTTTATTCCTGCCAAATCACTTATCCATGTTTTGCAGGAAATCATTTTAAGATAAGCTAACTAGAAAAAATTATTGCTTTCGCAATTAATTGTTATATTATATTGGCTGATGTTAATATGTTTCTATTTTGAAGTAGAGAAAGCAGAAAAAAGCTAATGTAAATAAAGACAAAGGTCTGATTAAACTATTGCTATTGAGTTGAGATAGATATACAGTTGCATATATGAATATGGTATACAGGTTACATTCTAACCAAGGTAAGTTGCTATTGAAAATGGGCGAAATCGGATGATAACCAGGCCCCTTTTGCGATATCGAAAATTTCCAAAATAACCTAAATTGACATAATTCGCTAACGGAAATGGCTGAAATGATATAATTTTATAGATGAGCCATCCTGGTCATTATATAATGATTTTTTTGATACAATTTTTAGAGTGGGCATGGCATCGCCTACTTTTAGGGAGGCATTTTTGAAAATTCTACTGGTCGTAACTTTTAAACTGATTTTTATCGATGAAATTTGACTGTATGATTGGGAGTACCCCTAATAAAATTGGATAAAATCGCCCTCCAACCACGCCCAATTTCGATATCGAAAACTTCGAAAATCATCTAAATTGACATAATTCGTTAATGGAAATGGCTAAAATGATATAGTTTGGTAGGATGAACCGCCTAGTCATTCTATTATGATTTTTTTTGATAGTTTTTTTTAAAAGTGGGCGGTGCCACGGCGGAGGCATTTTTCAAAACTCGACTGGTCATAACTTTTTAACAGATTACGGTAGAATCATGGAATTTGGCGCAAGGTAATGGTAGTATACATTATAGTGAGTATTCCTGATTAAATTGGACGAAATCGATTCCCGACCACGCCCACCTTCGATATGAAAAATTTCGAAAATCACATAGTTCGGTAAAGTAAATAGCTAAAATAGTATAATTTGTAGGTAGATCCTCCTGGTCATTCTATTGTGATTTTCTGTTAAATTTTAAAAGTGCTTTACCGGGGCTTAGACCTCCTTACATGTTTTATTGATTTTAATTTGTTTAATTTTTCTTTATTTTATTTTATTTATTTTGTTTTATTTTATTTTATTTTATTTTATTTTATTTTACTTTATTTTATTTTATTTTATTTTATTTTATTTTATTTTATTTTATTTTATGTTTTTCTTTTCTTTTCTTTCCATTTCTTTTCTTTTCTTTAATTTAATTTTATTTTTTTTTAATTTTTTAGTTTTATTTTATTTTATTATTTTTAGTGTTATTTCATTTTATATTATTATTTTTTATGTTATTTTATTTATGTTTTATTTTATATTATCTCATTTTATTTAAAATTTAATTTTTAAAATAAAATAATTTTTTAGTTAATTTTATTTATTTTTTCTTTTATTTATTTTTTATTTAATTTAATTTCAGTTAATTTAATTTTAAAATATTTTTTTATTTTATTTTATTTTGTTTTATTTAATTTAATTTACTTTTATTTTATTTTATTTTATTTTATTTTATTTTATTTTACTTTAATTTAATTTAATTTAATTTTATTTTATTTTACTTTATTTAATTTAATTTAATTTAATTTTATTTTATTTTATTTTAATTTAATTTAATTTAATTTAATTTAATTTTATTTTACTTTATTTAATTTAATTTAATTTAATTTCATTTTATTTTATTTTATTTTATTTTATTTTCTGTTTTTTTTATTTTTTATTTTATTTTCTTTCTTTTCTTTTCTTTAATTTAATTTAGTTTTATTTTATTTTTTTAATTTTATTTACTTTTTCTTTTGTTTATTTTTTATTTTAGTAATTTTATTTTTTTTATTTTTTTTATTTTATATTTATTTTTTATTTTTGATTTAAGTGAATTTAATTTATTATTTATTTTATTAACTTTTTATTTAATTTAATTTAATTTTACCTTTTTGCTGCTAAGCAAGTATTACTGAACCATTCGGTTTTACTACCCTGCAGCGAAACCTCAAACTAGTCAGAAAAATACTAGTATACAACTATAATTTTCTGGCAGAACTCATACTAGTCAGGAAATATCCATTTCATACCAGTATACAACTAGAATTTTCTGGTTGAACCCATACGAGATTTTTCTGGATGAAATTATACCAGTTGAAAAAAACAAGATTCATTCGTTTCGTTTTCTCTTATAATTCATAGATGCTTTTTCGTGATAGGGTAAATACAAATAGCCGCTGCTTTCTTAAGAATAAACATGAAAATAAAGTCGAGGGATAAAATAAAGGGTAAAGCGGGCTACTCACCTGCCAAGAAACGTCAAACTCCATATAAAAAAACGCTCAAGAAATGGTCAAGAACTGTTTTCGCACGTCAGGTTTTCTTGAGCCAATACTCAGCTCATAAGAAAAAATACTACAATTTTCTATGGTTGGCAATGCCGCTTTACCTCAAGAAATAAATATGCTCGTATATATTTCTTGAGGTAAACGTGCAGATTCACGGCAAAGGTGAGTAAATATTTCACTAAACATGTTTTATACATTTTTATTAGAGTAATTTGCAAAAAAATGGAAAATTTGATAAACGTCAAAATTTCTTGACCAGGCACAAGAAATATATGCTCGTTTTTTTCTTGAGGCATTTCTTGGCAGGTGGGTAGCGCGCTTAAGCCAGGAAAATTCTGGTTGAAATCATACTAGTCCAGGTTCAATGCTCTTTGGTATAGTATGGGACTAGTATATTTATGTGGACTAGTTTATTTTATGGAAATTATACTAGTCCAGGTTGAACTAGTATGGAACTGGTATTTTACAACTAGTATGAAACTGGTATTTCCTGACTAGTAGATAACTAGTATATTCTGGTCGAAATCTGACAATTGACATCTCGTAGGACATCAACACGTAAAAAATACCAGTTGCTTATATGGAAAAAAGACAGAACACTAACTAGTTGGGCCCGGTGCACCAACTAGTTGTAAAGTAGTTTTCAACTAGTTGCTTTCGCTGCAGGGTACTTATAATACGAGTACTACCTATGTATGTATTAAATGAATTTTTCAGTGCGACAAAACATAATAATGCTATGCTAAAAATTACATAGCGAAAATTTCCATTAGCAACTGGCGTTTTGGCATACAATATTTAATTACGCAAATGCACAAACAAAGCAGTACTATAAACACATATACATATATATGCAAATATCGGCACACATACATACATACATATATCTATAAACAATAAGGCGAAAGTACTAAATGTTTGCTTGTAGGCATATTTATAGCTATTTCTAATAATTATGTATAGCTTGTTTTACGTCAGTCAACGCAATTCACGGATACTGAAACCAATAAAATTATTTTCGAACTTAATGAAGTAACAAGGGAGAACTTCTTCAGCCTGCAGAAATGAACTTATAATAAACTATGTAATAGACCCGGTAGATGTTATCCCGCCTAAGATTAGAGGATTGATCCAAATCTTTGTCGATAACTTCGGAATGGGTAAAGTTATCGAAAATAAAGTATAAGTATCTTAAATCTTATTATTAAAAACTTCTAGTAATGCATAATATTTATAATATTTATTGTTTTTTTTTTTTTGTATCTTTAACAGCTCGTTTTAAATCAGATTTAATATTCAGCAAATCATTTTCAATAGTAAATTTAAAGATTCGCAGTGACCCATATTTTTTTTTGCACTTGTCTAACCACTCAAAGCATCCGGGTTTACACCATACCCTTAAATATGTACATGTCGGTACTTACCCTGCCGAGAATTCGACTAGCTGAACTAACCTAAAATTAAACCATTTTAGATGCAGTTCTAGTTCAAGCGATGCTTTCAGCTGTTCTTCGCGTTTGAATTGTGAAAGATATACCTAGTTACGGTAGAGCTAGTTGCTATTTAGTACTGTTACTCTTATTACCAGTTAGTTTTGGTATTAGTTATTGAAATTCCCTACAGAGTATCTATGGAAGATGATTATAAACATTTGTTTATTGTTCAATTTCTTTTGTTTCGCCTTTTTTGTGATTGTTCAACAATGTTGGCTGTGCTCTTTAATTTTCGTTGAAAATCATTTCGTTTTACAGATTTATGGGCATGCTTTTATAAAGTGAAAGGTATGTTAATTTTGCAGACTCGAATGTTATAATGAGATTGCAGAATCTTTTCATTCAGTTTTTTTTGTAGGAAGAATACTAGGCGGGTTTTTTTTTGAGTGTGTCATAAATATACATTTTTTTAACAACTTTTTCGCGCAATTTTCAATAGGTAGGCGCATTAATATATTGAACTCCTGAAAAAAAATATCCAAAAATGCTTATAAAAAACCACTTATGAAACGTATTACTTTTTCGGCAAGAAAAAAATTAAAAAAAAAAAAACCGGAAAAATTGTTCATGGTCTTAAAATTAACACCTTATGTACATCAGAAAAAATTTAATGGCCTATAAAATTTTACACCTACTACAAACAATTTTGAGAACAAAATTTAAAGTTTTTATGAAAATTTGTGAAATTTTCGTGGATTTTTACAGTTTTTCTATTATAAGCCCTATATACGATGCGTCTGAGTCAAGAGTCAGTTTAGGTGTATTAGTGAAAATGTGTATGTATGCAGTAGTTACACCGACATTGACTCTAGCATGATTCAAGAAAATCAAAATGAGTTTGATATTGTGCAGAATGACGGCGATTCAACGCGTATACAGATGACTCGCGAGTCAGACGCACTGTGTATAGACCCCATTAGATCTTGACACATATTTTTATAAAAAACATTAAACAAATTTTTCTCAAAGACCCTATCTCGCACGAAAAAAAAAAAAAAATAAAAGTACCGAATGCAACACCCTGTAGCTATATAAATTCAAGCAAAATCCAAACAATTCTCTGAGAGCTCTTCAAAAAGGTGGTGTGATGTTTTCTCTGAGCAACTACAGCTGTTCACAGTTGTACGGGCGCAGTAAAATTGCAAAATTATATAGACAAACATATTGCACTATATAAACATATACTTAAACGTAAATATGTAAACAGAGCTTTATTATAAATAAGGGTGCGTTTGTGGATATACAGAATCATCATATATTTAAAGGATATAAAAGTCACATCGATTTTTCAGTCGTTTATACCCTTATGCAACATTAAAGTTTACCGGCATTAACAAAGCGCACAATCAACGCCTCAAAGCTGCAAGGACGAAATAAGCTAATTGTATTGTATTTTGCTTCACCGTTGCATGCCAAACAGGAAATTCACAGTACTGCACACTAAACGCTTTCATGTAAGTAATGGACTTTTGGGTTTTTTCCATTTATGAGTTGCTCACTCATCATACAGTGAACTCAGGATAATCGCAACATCGCTATTTATTATTCATTTCTCTCTGTTTGTATGTATGTTTGTGGCCGTATCATTTAAATAGAGGTACTTGATTTCGATAACTCTACCGATTCCGAAGATATCGACCGATGTCGGATTTACCGACCAACATGTGGACCAGTCCTCTAATTTCGGGCTTGATAACATCGGCCTGGTTTACCAGATTTAAATAAAATTTCGCACATTTTTTGTGCCCTCTCCCGTTCCTCCTATTATGAATACAAAATGTTCCAATAATTCAGTAACTTTAACAAAACAAATGATTTCCAGTATTTAAAATTCTTCTTCTCCAAGTATTCTTCTCCATAGAAAAAATAATTAGAAGAATTTATCATAGGGAAAAACCCGACACCTATCACAAAACTATATCATACCTACTCCTTATGCCTTTGGCGTTCCCTGCCTCTCGACTTTTAACGAGATTATATTCTCACTAAAATAACTATTGGCGGCCACCGTGATGTAGCGTCAGTGTGCTCGCCCTACTGCACCAAGAATTCGGGTGCACTGAACCAAAAAAGTGCATGTATCCAATGAAAAAGAACATAGATTTTAAGAATTGTTCGTTAAAACCTCTCCAAAGAAGCAAAAAAATTCAACTTCTTTGCAGGTGCCGTTCTGAGTTGACATAAAACTGAAGGCCCCGGAATAAAAACTCTTTAGAGATTATGATGATAACACTGTACAGCAAAATTGAAGTTCTTGAAAATTTCACCGGGTTTCTCCACGGTTTTTGCGGCTTTTGGGTGTGCTGAAACCGTATCTGAAATCAGATTTTTCGGGTCACCCTAGGTTTTCTCTCCGGCGGATGGTTTGCAAAGAGATCGGTAGCTGTACAAAAAAATTTTCTTTTTTTAAATTTAAGAATTTTTCTCGGGTAAAGGAACCATAATTTAATATTGGTTTTTAAAATAATTAAATTTTTTATTTTACTACTACCGAACTCTGAACAAACTACCCTGTGGTAAACTGAGGGTGACCCGAAAAATCAGTCTTCAGGTTCGGACTCAGCACACCCAAAGTTTTAGAAACCGATAAAAACCCTCTGGCAATTTTTGGCTGTTGTACAGTGTAATTGTTACTCATACGCCCGGTGGAAAAATTAACTTTTCGAGTACGCAGCTTTATTGTACAGCTAGTTTTGGTATAACACAATGGTAGTTTTAAGTACCTATTTTTTCTTAACCCATTAATGACAAAGTATGATATATCATACGCAAAAAAGGAACTTTTTCGGTTTTTTGCTCTACATTATCCTATTTTCATATTCTATGGCGGGATGGAGGATACGGAAAATTTCAGAAAAACCGCATCATCATGCAAATTAACCCCCTGTGGGAACACAAAATTCTGAAAAATAAAAAAATAAAAATTCGTAAAAACCTGTAAATTAATTAAAATATGGGTTTCTACAGCCGATTTTACGAAAACATGTAGCTGAGGAATTTTATATCGCTGGCTTCGTGAGTAAATGTCGTAAGTCCATTTTTTTTTAAATGAGATTTTAATGCAAAACGACGTATTTATAACTGTACTATCGTTTTGCATTAAAATCTCATTAAAAAAAAAATGGACTTACGACATTTGCTCACGAAGCCAGCGATATGAAATCTGACAGCGAGAAAACAAATTTTCACTTAAATGGCTTCGTGAAACTGCAGGAAAAATGGTGGATGAAACCCCCGGTCTCTTATCGGAAAGTGTAATTTTTTGGGGTTTTCGCGCGGTTTTTTGTGCATAACTTTTGATAGAGTTAACATATTTAATTACTGTTTTCATATTTCAAATTTACACGTAAATACACGTCTTTACACCTCACTTGATATATTTTATCCGATTTTCGGTAGGTACACGGTTAAAAAATAAGCCTAAATTTTAAACCCGTCTAAAGTTTAAGCGATTTTTAAAACTCTTTTTTTTGGAATTTTATAAACTTTCCAAATACCTACAAGATTTTCAATTTCTTTTGGTTTCGATTTAAGATCTAAACGAAAAAGCCTTATAAAATGTGTTTTTTTGTTTGTTTGAAAGTACTTGAACTTTGGCCGCAAGAAAAATGTATGCGACATATGTAGCTCAGTGGTAGAGCAATCGGCTCTGACTTCCGAGCGCTTCCGTTCGAATCCTGCCAAGTGCCAGATTTTCTTTTAATTTTAATTTATTCTTAATACTTTTCAGTTCAGAATTAAAACTTTTTGGTTTAGAATTAAAACTTTTTGGTTTGAAAATTGAAACTTTTTGGTTTAAAGTTAAAACTTTTTCGGTCTACAATTTTTGTTTTCTTTTCATTTATTTTTGAAGGCTTATTCAGAATTGAATTTTGCCCACAATATTTATTTGTGCGATGTAGCTCATTGGTAGAGCAGACGGGTATTCGTTCTAATCCCAGTCAACAGACAAAAAAATTTATTTTTTAAAAAATTGTTGAAATATTCTGCTTTAGAATTGAAACCCGATTCATTTAGCCAATTTTCTTGAAAACTGTTCTATGTAGATTGAATTAGAAACCAAATTTGGTTTGGTCATATATGTAGGGTGCACTCTTGGAAAGTTTCCCCGGATAGTGTCTTTCACGACCGAATCAAGTATAACGCGTAATACTTCACGAAGTAAATCTCGAAGTTCATATTAGCGCGAGTCCACTGTATATAAAACCGTCATATAGATATATACATTCATATGCACACAGGCATTGAAAAGTTCCGGGGGATTGAATCACATATCCATTCCTAATATTTTACAAATCGCGAATGGATTGATTTATTTTTCACTAGAATATATTATTTTAATTTTATATTCTTCCTTATTTGCATAAATCACTTTCTCCACTCACCTTGCTGAACTTTTTGCTATACAAACGCTCCAGACCACTGAGTTTGCCGGGCACTTCTCCATCATCGGTTTTACTAGAATTATGTACACATTTTGCACTTTGGAATGCTTGCTTTACTTCACTCATGGTGCTATAATATTTAAGTTGTTGTTTTTGCACACTTTTGTTGTAACTATTTAAAAAATCAAAATTAGAGCTTAATTCTTGTAAGGCTTTTGAGGATAATAATGGTGGCAATTCGTTATTCTTGTTAGTATTTTGACTATCTGCTTTATTATTTTGCTCCTCCTTAACCGA
Source organism: Campiglossa producta (assembly GCA_964058755.1). NCBI lineage: Eukaryota > Metazoa > Arthropoda > Insecta > Diptera > Tephritidae > Campiglossa > Campiglossa producta. Next base: position 6,948,243 of record CAXKVI010000001.1, on the reverse strand, counting down.
TAATATTTGTTGTTGGTGTTTTTGTGTTTGCGATAATTGCGTTGGCAAAGGTGATTCCTCGGCGGCGACTCGACTCGTACTGATTTTACTCAATTTTGCTATGCCATTTGACAACTCGTATTCGACAGTTGTTGTTATTGCTGCCGTATGATTATTACTCACTTGACTACTATTGTGGTGGGCAAAGTGGGTTGGTGTGGAGCAAAAAGTGTTTGTATTATCGTGGCAACAATGTGCTGTTGTTGTATTTGTATTCGAAGCACCGCTTGCGCATTGCTTGCTATCCATGACGTCATCAATGTTGGCATTGCTGTGTGTATTGGTTGTCAGCTGTGCTCCACAAGCAACAGCTGTTTGCCTGAAAGCTCCGCTACCTTTACCTCCATTGCAATGACAGCGATTGGCCGTGGCGGTTAACGGTTGCTGTTGTTGTTGGTGTTGGTCTTGGTGTTTGCAATGCTCATTCACTGGAATTGTGGTTTTGTAAATTTGGCTTTGCTGTTGTTGGTGTAGGTTTTGGCGATATTGCTCATGCGGTGTTACCTGTCCGTTGGTATTGTTGGCGGTTGGATACAGCGTCGGCGAACTGAGCGAATAAAAAGACAACAAAAAATTAGTTGAGAGAAGCAAACAAAGAGAGCAAACCATTTTTTAATGAATTTGCGAAGGAGCAGGCTGACTTGCACGTCTTCTTTTGTATACGTGTATGGAATCATGGGGGGATATACATATGCATATATATATGTGGATACAGTGACGGGTGAAAAAATGGTAAAGCTAACTTTACTTACACGAAATGACCCTAAAATAATCCCAAAATGATCCCAAAATGGCCCTTAAATGTCCGCAAAATGAACCCAAAACGACCCAAAAGTTATCCCAAAACGATCCAAATGATTCCAAAATGACCCTTAAATGTACCCAGAATTTTCTGAAAAAATGCTAGCCCAAAAGGACCCTCAAATGTTCCCAACATGATTTAAAAAAATTGACATAGGTGGCAAACCTCTATACCCCCCTCAAAATGGGAAACCCCAAGTGGATAGTCTTAGAATCAATCATACTATTTATATGCCATATTTCAACCAAATCGGTCAAGCTGTTACCGAGATAGTAACGGATATACAAATAAACAGATATACTTCGGTAAGGTGGCAACCCTGCTTGAAAATATTTGAGTTAGTATGTCGGCGAAAATACCTTTCATTTGATACCCATATTGGCATATCTCGCTACATAATTAAAAAAAATTGAGATAGGTGGCAACCCTGTACACGCCCCAACTGGATAGTCTTAGAATCAATCATACTATTTATATGCCAAATTTCAACCAAATCGGTCAAGCTGTTCCGAGACAGTAACGGATATACAAATATACTTCGGTAAGGTGACAACCCTACTTGAAAATATTTTAGTTGGTATGTCGCCGAAAATACCTTTCATTGGATAATTTTTTTTTTTTAAGTATTGAGCAAGATATGCCGATATGGGTATGAAAAAACCAAAATATTTTCATGTAGGGTTGTTGGCCAGGATTGCCACTTTACCGCATTGTATTTGTATGCATACTATGGGATAATTCTGGGATTTTATTTGGGCCATTTTGGGATGAATTTTGGATCATTTTCGGGTCATTTTGGGGTCAATTTGGGATCATTCTTTAATAAGTTTTGAGTCTTTTTGGTATTATTTAGGGGTGATTTGAAGATCATTTTGGGTTAACTTTTGGGTCATTTTAGGGTCAATTTTGGATCCTTTTTGGATTATTTTAGGGTGATTTGGGGACCATTTTGCAATAATTTTTGATCATTTTGTTGCCACTTTGGATTCAAATTATTTTGAGGCGTTTCTGAGGTAAATTTGGGATGATTTTAAGGTCAATTTGGGATCATTTTATTATCATTTTCGTGTTATTTTGGGATCATTTTGGTAAAATGGCAATTGTATATAGCATTTTCAGGTCGAATGAAACCTGAGAGGGGCTGTGCTTTGAGCCAATTTGTTTTATAAAAAGCAAGAATAAAAACTTGATAGCTTTGTCCAGAACTTATAGATACAACAATTTAACAGTATATATTTGGCAGCAAAACCCATCCAAAAATTTGTTAGCCTACTCTACAACTATACTGTCATTTCAAATAATTAAATTTAAATTAAATAAATTACTTTTTAATTCAATTATAATTTTTTAGTTTACCGTTTATACATGACAGAGCAAAGTGCATTTACCGTTGACGTACAAACTAAAAATACATGAATGTATGCTTGTTACGCTAAAATGATAAGCTAATCACACGGCAGAGCTCTCTAATAAAAATATTTGCACAAAACGCATTTAATCTCTCTAGTTCTATCGCCATACTTAGGCACATCGAATGCCACTTTTCAGTTTAAAAGTAAAGTGCCTGAGCTTGCTCGGTGTTTTCGATTTTTACATTTTCTCCAATATTCTTACTTACCAACATAAACTTTTCAAAATGAATTTCTGAAAAAATACTAAATAGGTGGCAACTTTATAACCGACTAAAGTGGCAAATCCAAGTAGAAAATCTTAGAATGAAGTATATCTACTATCCAACACATTTTAAAGAAATCATGGTTGGTATGCGACTGAACGGCATACCTTGCTCAATATTTCAGAAAAAATTAGATATGTCTCAACCCTGTAAATCGCCCTAAGTGGCAACACCCCATTAGACAGTCTTAAAATCAAGCATACTATCTATAGGGCTGGAAAAATATCGTCGATACTATAAAAACATCGATAGTCTGCTTCCATCGATAGTACTATCGAGGTTTTTCGACTATCGATGATACTATCGTCACTGAACAAAGTATTAAATTTGCAGTTGTTGAGTTTTATTGGTAACACTTCTTTCCAAGAAAAACTCGAAGTATTCATATATTTCTCGATAGTATCGATACATCGATAGTGCCATTCGATACTATCGGTGCCTTTCGATAATCCATACTATCGATAGTTTTCCAATTCTACTATCTCTATGCCAAATTTCATCGAAATCGGTCAAGCAGTCCAAAATTATGCCAAAACGACCGTAGAATGATCCTGAAATAATACCTAAATGACCCCAAAATGACCCTTACATGATCTCAAAATGATCCGTAAATTGCCCTAAAATTATCCCAAAATGATCCAAAATTGAACTCAAAATTGAACCCAAAAGCATCCCGAAGTTAACCCTAAATGATGCCAAAATGATCCTAAAATAATCCAGAAATAATCTCAAAATATTCAAATACAATGCGGCAAAATGGTAACCCTGTTGGGCAACCCTATTTGAAAATATTTTAGTTCGTATGTCGCCGAAAATACCTTTCATTTGATACCCATATTGGCATCTCTTGCTTCATAATTAAAAAAAAATTGAGACAGGTGGCAACCCTGTCAACAGCCCCAAGTGGCCAGTCTTAGAATCAATCATACTATCTATATTCAAAATTTCATCCAAATCGGTCAGCGGCTCTCGATATAGTCCGGATATACAAATATTAAAATATACAAATATATACAAGTTTAACTTTGCTCGGTAATTTTAAAATTCCTTTATACTTCCTAAAAAAATGTATTGGCAACTCTACTTCTTATCATAAAATCTGGCAACTCTTTTTTGTTTGTTAACAGTTGATGTAGTTTTGTCATTTACAAAAAAATATTATTAATTTGAAAGTATTTCAACAAAAGTGGAGATTTAGCAAACTGCAGTATGTCGTTGTAAATAGAATCTTAAACATAATCGGAATACAAGAAACAAACACACAAGAGAGAGTGCAAGCAAAATTGAATTTAATAATTTTCTTGTGTAAAAGCCGCATGCACTTACCGCCCATCATAACGCATGGAAGAGCAAAAAAGGCGCGATTTTATTAAAATTGGACTTATTCCTTTTAATTGCATTTTTCAAATTAATCGATTTTTTACAATATTACCGACGTTGCGAATTTCTTTTTATATTCTGAATTTTTTTATTTATTATTTTGTTTTACGAAATTGTCTAAGTTTTTTGACAGCTCACTTTCGCGTTTGAAATAATTGCGATGACTGTGTGACTTGCCGGCTATTAAATGGCACTGAAGCGTCGCCAACTAGATGCTGAAGAAAAACATAAAAACAGAATTTCATAATCCCTTTGCAGTTTTGTACAGTATTTTAGCAAACAGAAAAAAATAAACTAATTTATTTACAATCGCACAAATATTCTCGTTTTTAATGGTTTTCCTATTTTCGCGATGCTTTGCCAATGCTGATGAAAAGGAGAACAAAACAAAATTGAAAAAAATTATGCATTCAATGAGTACTTGTATGAAAATTTTGAGGGAAATTCCATGTCCGAGTAGTCCTAAAAAATATTTTTAATTTAAATTAAGATAGCAGATATTCAAGTTTGACTTGTTTATTAAAACGAATTAAAAATAGTCTCATTTTATTGAAAAAAAAAAATAAAAATAAATAAAAAATAAGATTAAAAAAGTATTTAAAATTAAAGAGGAAATAAAAAAACATATAATTAGGTACTAATTATAGAAAAAAAATCTTGAATTCAAGAAATTTTTTTTATGTTAATTTAATTTTTTTTATTTAGAAAGCACGCGTTTGCAGTGTATTTTATCGTAATTAAAAATTATAATTTTTAAATTTACTGTAATTGTTCAGACTAGAACCTGCAGAACACCAGTTGAACCTTGCATGTATATATTATAAACATCTTTGATTCATTTTCCTGTTTTACGTGGAATGCCCCATTTACCTAATATAACAGTAAGCTGATTAGGGGCTAGAAAATGCTAGTGAGAAATTAAAAGAGCAAAAATTGAGAGCATTTCGCTTTGGAGAAAGCAGCCAAATCGCGCATGTCCAAACTTTTTTTATGCACCGAAAGTTTTTATTTTGAACATCTGCTCGAAGGAAAAAAGACTCAGGGAGGCAACAGCGTCATTATCAGCACAGTTTAACTAAAAAAGTATAAAATATAATTAACAAAAAAATGAAAAATAAAGGAATAGATTATAGATTATTGCTTCTAGTTATTAAATAATCAAAGCTTCACACGATATTGGTTTGTCCTTGGAAATGTTAATCTTAACACTACATGGCCTAGTGTGTCTTTGAAGCAACAGTGCGAACGGCCGGCGTTTTGATAAGTGAAATATTACAAAAAGGCCGGAACAAGCACTCATAAACAAATAAAATGAAATGAAATAAAATAAAATAAAAAAAAATAAATAAAATAAAATAAAACGAAATGAAATAAAATAAAATAAAATAACAAAAAAAAAAAAAATAAAAAAAAAAAAATAAAAAAAAAAAATTAAATAAATTAAAATAAAACAAAATATAAAAAATAAAATAAAATAAAATAAAACAAAAAATAAAAAATAAAAAATAAAATAAAATAAAATAAAACAAAAAATAAAAAATAAAATAAAATAAAATAAAATAAAATAAAATAAAATAAAATAAAATAAAAAATACAGCAAAATAACACAAATTAAATTAAATAAATTATAGAAAAACACAAAAAAAAAAAAAATAAAAACAAAAAAAAAAAAAAAAAAAAATAAAATAAAGTACAGAAAAAATAAAAAACATGAAATAAAATAAAATAAAAATGGAAATGAAAAAAAAAAAAATAAAATAAAGGACAGTAAAATAAAATAAATGAAAGTAAAAAAATAAAATAAAATAAAATAAGAATAAATATTTGTTTTTGCGATCGGACCTCAAGGCAGCTTTTAAACACATTGAAATAAAATAAAGTTAAAAAAAAATAAAAAAATAAATACAATTAAATAAAATAAAAATTGAAATAAAATAAAATAAAATACGATGAATTACAGTAAAATAAAATTAAAGTAAAAAAACTAATTAAAAAAAAGAAAGTGAAAAAAATATATAAAATTAATATGAAATAAACCTCAGTTCTTCGGACTTTCCAAATGGCAGAATCGCGGTACTGACACTCCTAAACCGACACCGTTACTCCTCCTCGATTCATTTAGATGACTTGATGAAGGCCATCAAGTCCTTTATGTCCAGCTTTGCTATATGGCGAAGACTATCCACGAAGGGAACTTCAAAAAAGCTTAAAGCCGACGACATTAGTTATTATTTGAAAATTATTTTTATTTTGAGTTTGCAACGATACTTTTTTTTTACAGCATTCCAGCTTTTGCAACCGCATACGGCCGCCCACAAGGTGGATTATGCTCGCTTTTTGAAAGTGAAATACATTTGTAATTGTAGATACATACATACATTTGTACATACATACATATGTTTGTTTTAATTATTTTGTTAATAAAAAGTTGTTGTCATTAAAGTTAAGTTAAGTTAACATCAAAGTTGCTCAAGGTAAAATGTACTTTACGAGTTTAAGGCAAAGTTCGTGGAAGCGATGCATGAGGGGCGGGCGTATGATCAACATTATTTGTGGTAGCAAAACATATAAATGAATCAGCAAATATGTGTATATTAACATATAATCTTATTTATGCACAGGTACACATACATTTTTTCTATATCTTAACAGTAATAAAAATCTACAGAAAATTTAGTTTGCTTCTATTCTCCTTCGGATTTGTAAGTTGCAACTGTGTATGAAGGTTAATTTAGTGTTTTTTTTTTGTGTATTTTGAGAAGTAATTAAGCAATAAAAATTTAATTCAAAAATATTTATTATGACACATACATACAAACGAATGTATAAATTAATTGCATTTTTTCAATGACAAATTTTAGCTCATTAATAAAACATCTCAAAACAGTTTTATGGTTTTGGCAATTTTTCACAAAAAGTAGTAGTCAACATGGTGAATGATGATTTTTTGAGAACTCAAGATAGTCAGCAAGTACCATATATCCGGCTAGAGTATCTAAGATTAATAGGGCACACTATTGCTCCAATAAGAGTTGAAGAAAATAATGATGATGATTATTGCAAAATTAATAAAATAAAAAAAAAGAACAGTTAATTTCTTAGATTTGGAAGGATTACCTTATTCTATGACAACACTGCTATAAGAGCTGACATTAATTTATTATTTTTACTAGCAGCTCGATAATTTATTGCAACAGAGCTTTTCCTAACATAACAAAAACATAATGTCTGATCCTTTAGGTAGGTAGGTAGAAGTGGCTGCCGCAAAGGCACACATAGGCCAGTAATAAAAGGCCCGTTGTGATACCACCAAACACTAGGAAAGTCAGTCCCGGGGCCCGGCCATATGGAAAATCCCAGTGGTGTTGGGACTCTCCATATAGCCGAAAACCCGGGACTGACACTCCTAACCGACACCGCTACCCCTCCTCGAACCATTTTGATAACTTGATGAAGGCCATCAAGTCCTTTATGTCTAGCTCCGCGACCTGGCTTAAGCTAACCAGGAAGGGAACTCCCAGAGAGCGCCTTCTCGCTCCGCTTAAGGCCGGGCAGTTGCAGATGAGGTGCTCCACCGTTTCCTCTTCCTCATCATCTTTGCAACTCCTGCAGCATCGTCGGTAGGGAACGCCTAGCCTTGCTGCGTGCCTACCAATAAGGCAGTGCCCGGTTAAAACACCTATTAATATGGATATTTCCTTCCTTTTTAGGGCGTATATGTGTCTAGATCTTTTAAGATCGCATTTTGGCCAGGTTTGCTTGGATATCCGGCACCCTGGGGCTTGTAGCCATCTTTCGTTGGCTTCGCGGAGTGTATGCTCCTTCAGCATTAGCTTGCACGTGGCAAACGGCATACCTATGCGCTCTTTATCTTGAAGAATCTGCTTGGTCGTGCCCTGCCTGGCAAGTTCGTCTGCCCTACAGTTTCCCTCAATGTCCCTGTGTCCCGGGACCCATGTGAGGTTCACGCGGTTCTGTTGGGCCATCTCTTGAAGAGATCGACGACAGCTGAGCGTCAGTTCAGAGTTGAACGAGTAAGAGCCAAGGGATTTGATGGCCGCTTGGCTGTCGCTGAAAATACAGATATCCTGTCCTATGGTGCGTTCACCTATCCAAGTCACGGCGTCCATGATTGCAGAAACTTCAGCCTGGAAGACGCTGCAGTGATCAGGTAGTCTAAAGGAGAGTTCTAGGTCCAAATCCCTTGAGTAAACCCCTCCTCCGACTCTGCCGTCTAACTTCGAGCCGTCGGTGTATATAAAAGTGCCGCCATTAGCAGCGGGACACCGATCTATGTTCTCCCAGTCTTCCCTGCTGGGAATGTTTATTCTAAAACAACAATCTCCGACTGTTGTGGTCGCACACCGATCTGTGCTCAGAGGGAGAAAGCTGTAAGATCTTAGAATACAGGAGTGTCCAATAGTGCTTGCGCCCCAGACGGACGTTTCCCTTAGACGCAGAGCCGATGCTGCTGCTGCCCGGTACCCTTCCAGATCGAGTGGCAGAAAGCCAAGAATGGCCTGGAGAGCTTCATTGGGCGTTGTTCTTAACGCCCCGCTTATACAGATCATGCTCGATCTGTGGACTTTTCCTAACAGATTTAGGTTTGTTGCCTTTCCTAGCGCAGGCCACCATACCACGACTCCATACAGCATAATTGGCTGGATTATCGCAGTGTAGATCCATCTGCAAATTTTGGGGCTGAGCCCCCATTTTTTGCCAATGGCTCTTTTACACGTGTAAAGTGCAATGCACGCTTTCCTCTGGCGCTGGATGACATTCTCCTTCCAGTTAAGCTTTCTATCTAGAACTGTGCCTAGGAATTTGGCTTTATCAGCTAAGTTCAGGCGCACGCCATCTAGTTCTGGTAGGTTCAGCGGTGGTATCTTGTACCGCCTGGTATAAAGGACAAGCTCCACCTTTCCCGGGTTGATGCTAAGTCCGCAGCGAGAGGACCATGAAGAAACTTCTCGCAGTGCTACCTGCATCAAGTCACACAGGGTTTGTGGGAATTTGCCCCTATATGCAATAGCTAGATCGTCTGCATATGCCACTATCTTCCCGCCCCCCCACCTTGTGTCTCGTAGCAGCGAGTTTACGGTGAGGTTCCATAGGAGCGGGGAGAGAACACCACCCTGAGGCGTTCCTCTTGTGACATAGCGTGAAAGATCAACTGTTCCCAGTGAAGAAACTATTTTCCTTCCCTTTAGTAGTTGATCAATTAGACCAATAAGAGACCTATTTATGCCCAGGTTTGTTAAAGCAGTGTTAATAGCCTCCGGCCTTATATTGTTGAAAGCCCCTTCGATGTCCAGAAAGGCCACGAGACAGTACTCCTTTTCGTGCAATGATTTTTCAACAATAGAGACTAGGCTGTGGAGCGCAGTTTCCGTTGATTTACCTTTGGTGTATGCATGTTGATAGCTAGAAATAAGGTTGCTATCAATAGTAGAGGAGAGATAATCGCTAATTATCCTCTCGAAGGTTTTAAGTGCAAAAGACGAGAGACTGATCGGTCTGTAGTCTTTAGGCTCATAGTGTGAGGCCTTCCCAGCCTTTGGAATAAAGACTACCGTGGCGCTTCTCCAGGAGCACGGAATGTAATTAAGAGCCAGGCAGGCAGAATAGAGAACTACCAGCCATTTAGCTGATATTTCCAGCGTGTTTATAAGTTGTGCGGGGAAAATCCCGTCTGGCCCAGCTGCCTTGAACGGCTCAAAGCTTTTGATTGCCCACCTTACCCTTTCCTCCGTAATGGGTATGTTTACCGCCAGGTTTGTTGCAGATGCTACAGGTGCATCATACAAGTTCCCCGGAAAGTGTGTGTTCAGGAGCAGCTCCAGGGTTTCCCCTTCCGTGCTGGTCCAAGATCCGTCAGGCTTCCGTAAATAGCTAATGGCTGTTTGAGTTTTTGATAGCACTCGTCTAAGTCTCGCTGTATCATCGACTTTCTCGACCCCGGTGCAGAAATTTCTCCACGAAGTTCTCTTCGCTTGCCTTAGAGCCTTTTTATAGGCCCTCAGTTTAGCTTTATATTCGAGCCATTCAGGCTCCGTACCGATGCTCTTGGCCTTGTTAAATTGCTTCCTGCATGATATACGGAACGAATCCAGGTCGTAAGACCACCAGTGGGGTCTATGTTTGCCGCGTGGTTTTGGTACTGGACAAGCCTGCTCTAGGGCATTTGAGAGCGCCGTTGTAAAGGTCGTTACCAGGTCATCCAGTTCTCCCTCTGATGAGGGGGCTTGTGGAGGTAATACTGGCAGGTCCCTAGCTAATATTTGGTTATGTAGCTGCCAGTTAGTGTTGCGTGGATTTCGTTTCATAACTGGCTGCTCAACAATAAAGTCTAACACAATTTCTATGTACCGATGGTCAGAAAATGAATGCTCATCAAGAACACGCCATTTTCTGACCCACTCATAAGCGCCTTCGCTACAAACAGTGAGGTCTATAACCTCCCTACGAGCTTTAGTTATAAAAGTAGGCTCGTTACCCACGTTACAAACCACCAGGTTAGTTGTTAGTAGGTAGTCAAACAGAGACTCGCCCCTAGCGTTAATATCGGAGCTTCCCCACTGGACGTGATGAGCATTAGCGTCAGCTCCAATAATAAGATGGCCCGTACAGAAATTATCCACCAGATCTTTCACCTCCTTTTGTGGAGGAGGTTCTTCGGCGTCATAGGGCATATAGACCGACGCCATCGTTAGGCTGGTGCTGCCGACTGTTAAGCTGGCAGCTGTAACGTCACCATTTGAGTAGTTGGGTAATAGAAAGGTGTTTAGCTCAGACTTTACCAAAATACAGGTTCTGACCTTGCCCTCATCATTGGCTTGGATGAGCTTGTACCCCTTAGTCCCCAATCCACAGATCCTAGAGCTATTGACCCAGGGCTCTTGGATAAGGACCACGTCTACGTCGCCTTTAGAAAGACGACTGCTTAAAACAGCCGAGGCTGCTTTAGATTTGTGCAGATTTATCTGAAGCACCACCAACATGAGAGAGCTCAGACATCCCTGCCGCCAGCGTGTCGTCGAGGTCTGGCCTGTTCCGGGGGCTGTCTCTCAACGAGGAGTTGTTCAGAGCACCTGCACGATTTGGCGTGGCGGGAACCCTGCTGTCTGAAGCAGCATCAACGTTAGTGTGCTCAGGTTTAGCCACGATCGTGACGTCGAGGCCTTCTTCGTCAAGCAGGCTTTCTTCTATCGCCGAGTTGTTCGCAGCACCATCGCAATTTGACGTGGCGGATAACATACTTTCCGCGTCGGACTCCTCTGCTTCCCCTTCCGATGCCTCGATCTCCGAGTCCTCCGGAGCGTCCGGAATAGCAGCGCGCTGTGCATCGCCACGGTATACGTGGATCACGATCTGACCCAAGCCGTAATGCACTCGTCCGTTGCACCGTTTAAGGGGCTCGAGCGCCTCCTTATTCAGAGTGATAACCACCTGTCTATTGGGCCCAACCACATCATCGACCAGATTGACGCCCCAATCCTGCGTCGGGAGAGACGGATTCCAGACCTGCAGCATCTCAAGAATATTCTCGGGTTCTGCAGGGACGGCAGGAATCCATGCCCTTGCCCTTGGCCGAGCAGGAATGTCCTTCCAGTCGACGACATCTAGTCTTGCCCCTGGATAGACTTCACCCAGTCTTGCAACTGCTGCCTTATACAGTGCGACAGTTCTTGCATCCTCGCACGCGAATATTTTGATCTGACCTTGGTGCCAGCCCGCGTCAGTACCTCGCGGCGGACTACCCGGAGACTCACGCATTAAGTGGAGGAGGGCCCTGCCCATTTCATTTCGGACATACAGCCACTGGTCTTTGGGGATGGACCAACGGTCGTTACCTCGGTCAATGAAACCTATAAGGATTCTGTCCTTGGTTACTTCAGCAAAGCTGAGTTTTCCCACTACGGGGTTGACCTGATGCCGCTTCGGATGGGGGTCTACCTCTCCGTCCGATCTGTGGCGTTTGAAGGGATTACCGTTCACCCTCTTAGGCACATAGGGCCTCTGGAAATTTGGTATCAGAGCTTTCGCTTCCTCCACCATCTTCCTTTCTTCCGGCGACAGCTTCTCCTGCGGTGCTCCCTCATATTTTTTAAGGATCCTTGCGGCCTTTCTTTTATCCCAGTACGCAAAGCGTCGGGGAGATGCCTCTTTGGGGGGATTCAGACTCGTAGTTGCCATCGCGGTCTCTCCCTTTGCGGCGTCGTCCTTCTCTTTCGAAACTCTGAAACCAGGTCGTGAGACCATTGCCCCAGATGTGAAGAGATTGGGTTTCGTACCAGCGCTTGATGGAAGTTTAGCTTCCGCCGTTTTCTGCTTGACTGCGTAGGCAGCCGCACTGTTGCTTGCTCCCATCAAGTCACTCTTACTTGATAGCAGTTTGGGGGATGACTGACCCGTAGTTTCCATCGCTGTCGGCCTCCCAGTTAACTTTGAGGCGGAGTTTGTCCTCCGACGTTGTGTTTTCGCTTGCTCCAGCATAGTTCTTCTCTGCTGCGGAGTAAACGAAGTCGTTAATTGCTTTGTATTTTGTGTGTTCTTCATCTTGTTCGTACGACCCCTCGCCGGACAAGGCCAGCTTAGGGTCAAGGGTAGTGTAAGGGGAAGTGTGTCGTCCGCCGCGGCAGAGCCCCATACCGCGGTAAGGCCATAGTTACTCCCTGAGGCGGCCCGGTATCAGTGAGGCTCCGTTCGACTACAGCCACGATTTGCCTCCCGGCTGCAAACGTCCAATGGGCACGGTATCGCATAACACCCTGGATTGGGAGGGAAAAGTTTTGCACATTTATATAGCGAGCCGCTTGCTTCAAGACAGACGCCCGCTTACAGCCGCACCTCTTGGTGTACAGCGCTGCGAAAAAGACCCCGGTGAGCCCTTAAACCAAGTATGTCAGAGTGGCCCCCCCGGGGCTCCCTCTCTTTCTGCCGCGAGCCTAGGTAGCTCAACGTTGCCCAGAGTGCACGAACGAGGACGCAAGAGTCGGGATTGAGCGCGGTCACTCAGCAACCACACCCCATTACACTCCGTCTGATCCTTTACTTTTCTGACAAAAACTAGCAGAACTGTCAAATTTAGAAAATCCGTTCTCAGTGCGAGAGCAATACCAAGGAGTACCGGATCGCAAAAATGGTAGAACTGTCAAGCGACCAAGTAGTCAGAACTTACCAGCAAAAAATCTGTTGACTAAATCCTGCAACTCTCTGACTAAAGAGAACTCAATTTTCTGCTCTCACCAGTCAGAAAAGTGGCGTACGGCATCACTTTCCTGTAGTTCGTGACAGTTTCGGACTATTTCTGACTGTTTCTGACTGTCAAATTGGAGTACGGGATCAGAGCTATAAGTAAAAAGCAGCAAAAACGGCTACAGCACCAACTAGCGTGTCACTTTTTATACCTTTCATGAACATGAAATGGTATTATAACTTTGGTGCGATGTTTGTAAGTATGAGAAGACGAAGAGATAGACCCATCAATAAGTATACCGAAATGATCAGGATGACGAGATAAGTTGATTTAGCCATGTCCGTTTGTCTGTCTGTCTGTTTGAACGCAAACTAGTCGCTCAGTTTTTGAGATATTTGGCTGAAATTTTGTATGCGGCCAACATTTTCCAATATAGGAATCATTTATCGGAACCAGCAAGATCGGACCGATATTACATATAGCTCCCATACAATCGATTGTTCCGATAAACGGATTTTGGGCTATAACTACTGTAATTAAACACGTAGGAACGTGAAATTTTGGAAGAATCGCTATTTTTATATGTGAAATATCGATGTTGGAAATCATTGAGATGGGATAAATATTTCACATAGCCCCCATAGAATCGATTGTTCCGATAAACGGATTTTGGTAGATAACTCCTGTAATAAGATAGGTAGGAACGTGAAATTTCGTAACTATTGCTCCTATAGAATGTGGAATGTCGATGTTAAAAATCAATGAGATTGGACCAATATAATATATCGGCCCCATATAATCGATCGTTCCGATAATTTCGGTATGAGCTTAAGTTAAATTCACACAGGCTATACTGGGATCAAACAGTGAAAATCGTGACGCTTATTAATGAAAGGTATTTAGCCTTCGTCACAGCCGAAGACAGCTTTCCTTACTTGTTTAATTTTATTTCATTTTATTTTTTGTTATTTTATTTTATTTTTAATTTTTAAAACCTTTATATTAAGTCGCTTTCTTGTTTGCACCACATTTTCCATACGAAATTTCGGAATCTTGCAAAATCTTTTTAGGTACCTTCCCGGTGAGCTAGACACTTGAAACGTGGAACATAGTTCAGAGCTCCCTGATAATGCAATGTGAACAAAAAAAGTATCCGCTAGGTGGCGCACGGATCAAGAAATACCCTCAAATGTTCTCAAAATGACCCAAAAATGATCCCAAACTGACCCGAATATGACCCCAAAATGATCTAAAAATTAATTTAAAAATTGAAAATTTGGGACCCATATTTGAGGAACTTCCCGGTAAGCTAGATTATTGAAAATTTGCATACATATGAACAATTGAAGACAATACTACTTGTTGTACAAGAAATTCCGCTAGATATCGCACTGGTCGAAATAATTACAAATCTTAAAAAAAAAAAAATTAAAAGACACCTTGAATTTTGCAATCGATTTTTAGTAACTTCCAGGTTAGTTAGAGACTTGAAACTTTACAGATTTGTCACAACCCCATGACAATGCAATCCCTCATCAAAACAATTCCGGTAGGTGGCGCACAGAGCGAGATATTTCGAAAACTATTTTGAAGTTGGGAATTTTGCGATCGACTTTGGACCAACTTCCAGGTAACCTAGGAACTTGGCATTGAATTGAGGACACGTTGTCACTACAAATTATAAAAATCAAAATTCCGATAGATGGTACGCTGGTCAATATAATTGAAAATCTTAAAAACACAGGGCGAATCTTGCTATCGATTTTTGAGTCGTTTACCGGTGAGCTAGAGACTTGAAATTTGACACATTTGCCAGTACTCGAGGACAATGCAATCCCTCATCAAAAACTGTGCGGTAGATGGCGCACAAATCAAGATATTTCGAAAACTATTTTGAAATTAGGAATCTTGCGATCGACTTTTTACTAACTTCCTGGTAACCTAGGAACTTAAAACTTGGCATTAAATTGAGGGAACGGTGATAGTACAATTTGCAAAACTTAAAATTCCGCTAGGTGGCCCGCTGGTCGATATAATTGCAAATCTATAAAAATCTTTAAAACACAGGGGAATCTTGCGATCGATTTTTGAGTAACTTTCTGGTAAACTTGATACCTGAAACTTGACACATTTGTCAGAACCCGGTGACAGTGCAATCCCTCCTCAAAACAATTCCGGTAGGTGGCGCACAGAGCGAGGTATTTCGAAAACTATTTTGAAGTTGGGAATTTTGCGATCGACTTTTGATCAACTTCCAGGTAACCTAGGAACTTGAAACTTGGCATTAAATTGAGGGAACGGTGACACTACAAATCGTAAAAATCAAAATTCCGATAGATGGCACGCTGGTCTATATAATTGCAAATCTTGAAAAAAAAATTTAAGATTCCTGGAATTTTGCGATCGATTTTTAGTAACTTCCAGGTTAGTTAGTGACTTGAAACTTGACACATTTGTCACAACAGGGTGACAATGCAATCCCTCATCAAAACAATTCCGGTAGGTGGCGCACGGATCGACATATTTCGAAAACTAATTTGAAGTTAGCTTTCACACCAAGTCCTAAAATTCGCATTTCTTTTATATAAGTTTGCATTTAAATAAAATGTTCTATATGGAACGATTATTTTATTTTGCTTTATTTTAATTTTTTATATTTTGTTTCATATTATTGAATTTTAAGTTGAATTAGCACGTCTTCCTAACAAAAAAACGCTATCTGTCTCGTTAAACTAACACTATCTAGTGTTAATTTAACAGGATATTTCTTATTATTTCAAAATGGTTAATTTTAAACTAACATAACATCCTAAGCTAACATGACTTCCTCTTAAATTATCATGTCTTCCTGTTAAAACGCCACTAACTGTGTCGTTAAACCCACAATATCTCAACTAATTTTGACATTATCTTTTTGTTAATTTCATATGATTCATGTAAAAAAAATCCTCTTAAATTATTTTATGCCAAGCGTAGTTTTCATTAGATCCCATTAACATGACTTCCTGGGAAGACTAACAATTGTTAAAAGGCCATGAATAGGCTCCTGGGATACTACATATATCCAGTAGTTAGGTAATTTTGATAAAGTTGACAGCATTTGACATAATCAAAATCATCCCTGAAGGTAATGGATATAGTGGGAGCATTTGTCGGGGCTATAGAATACATTTCGTTTGTGAATTCACAAGTTATTACAGAAAAGTGTTTTCAAGTTATTTTATGATAACAGTTATTAATCATTATAAGTAAAATAACGTTATACTCACCCAAGGTCATTTCGGTTTCTGACCGCATTTTTATCCGAACAAATTGAACTAGCATTACCCATTATAGACGATTGACACAGAAACACGCAGACGCAGATGCACACAAACACAAAGACTATTATGGGAACACGCAATACCTTAACACCCACGACAGGACGATTTCTAGTTAAAATTATAGTAGTTAGTTATTTATGTTAAATTCACACGAATCGATAGTTGGCGAACAAAGTTTTTATTTTCACTTTTAGTTTGAATTTATGTCAGCTTAAAACAGGTGTTCGAGACACAAAAATAGGTAGATATGTTCGAGCAATGGTTGTTGTTCTAGCTGATAAAAAGGATTAAATATTTAAAACGCCATTTATTATTGTTACGAATTAAGTAATGGTTTGATGAACACGTTTGGTTTGCGAGAAAATGAAGGTGGAAAATATTTTTTGTTTGTTTTTGTGTTGTATTTTTAATATGTTGGTTTTTATGATAATCTTATAACACTTTCACTAAATTGTATACATATTTGTTGCACACATTTTTCACAATTATTGGTTAATCACTTTTAATTTCCTCCCTTTATTCCATTTGATTAACCAAAAACACTTCCATTAATAAGTCAATTTGCTTAACTTTTCCAATAAAATAAACTCGGTTTACATATAGTTGGTTGTACATTTCATTGTTTCGAAGCACGTTTTAACAAACAATGACCGATCTGTTGTAATACTCGAAACGGTTTGACGTTTGTCGCCGTTGAAGTCTAATGACCGCCGATAGTTTGTGAGCTCAAAAAGCACGCAACAAAAGGAAAACTATGTTGAATGTATCTAATAAAAAAATAACAACAAAAAGAATAAAACTATAAAAAATTGAATAGCTTTTGGAAAATACCTGTGCAAAATGTATTTGTTTATTTGTACGCTTATTATGTATAACCATGATACGTGTTGCGAAAATAGCCAATGCAATTTGAAGTATTTTAACGAGCAACTCAAAACAAACAACTTTACAAATTAATATACAGTGGGCTTCATAAAATAAAAAATAAAAATAAAGTAAGAAAAAAAAAAAATAATAACATAGATTGAATTAAAATAAAAATAAATTAGAATAAAAAAAAATATAATAAAAAAAAAAAAAAACGAATAAAAAAAATAAAAAAATAAAATAGAACAGAATACAAAAAAAAAAAAAAAAAAAAAATAAATAAAATAAAATAAATAGGAAAATAGAATAGATTTAAAAAAAATAAAATAATATAAAATAAAAAAAAAATTAGAAAAGATAAAACGCAAAAAAAAAATAAAATAATATGAAATAGTATACATAAAATAAAATAAAAAAATTAATTAAAATGAAATAAAAAATAAAATAAAATAAAATAAATTAAAATGAAAAATAAAATACATAAAACAAATTAAAATAAAAAAAGGACGTGTGGCACTCAGGGACTGCCGCTGTAAAGCTATTGCATATCACTTTTTATCAACTTATGCAATTATAATATTTATGAAAACTCAATGAGCATATTTATGACTTTAGAGCAATACAGCCTTAACCTGTTAACAGTATAGCCTATACAGCTCCATTTTTATGTACTGTTAGCAGTATAGCCTATATGTAAGCAACGCTTACAGATCCAATTTTAATGTAATTTAATGTACAGCTCCAATTTTTTGTAATCGGCCTGTTGCTAACATTAGTACAACGTCATACGCCTAAATGTAGGCAATGCTTATATTTATTTTTGTCAAGTTATGTTGCTAACGCCGAACCTTTTAACATTGAAAAAAGTCCGTTACTACGAACTTTTTTAACATTACATTTTTTTCATTTCACTCCCACCGCAAAGGCCTGCGATAAAATCTATGCAATAGCTTAAAAATAAAAATAAAATTAAAAAATAAAATTAAATTAAAAAAATAAAATAAAATAAAATAAAATAAAATAAAATAAAATAAAATAAAATAAAATAAATAAAGTTTCAAAGATTCTCAAATTAATGACCACAAACTCATAACATACTTAAAATAAATAAAAATAAAAAATTATATAAAAAAATAAAAAAATAAAATAAAAAAAAAATAAAGTAAAATAAAACATATTAAAATAATATACATAAAATAAGAAAATAAAATAAATTAAAAAAATAAATAAAATAAAATCGTTAGTAAAACTAAAAGAACTAGAATGACTAACCTCTTTCCTCCGATACTTTTAGGGGATGAAACTCTGGAGGTAGTTAACAAAGTCAATAACTTGGGTTTTACAATAAATTCTACTCTTTCATGTAGTGATCACGTCAACTCTGTTGTTAGAAAGGTATATACCACTTTAAGAAATCTAAGATACTCGGGTTTTTATACTCCAACTGAAACCAGGCGCCAGCTTGCCCTGCAATTAATTGTACCTATCATAACTTACTCCGAATTGATTTATAGCAAATTTGATAGCCTCTCGGCCCGTAAGATTACCCTCTTATTTAATAATGTGACACGGTACGTTTATGGCCTGTCCAAATTTGATCACATCTCTGAGTTTAAAAATCGTCTTTTGGGTTGTGATATTTTGGATTACCTTAAAGCCAGAAACTGTATCTTTCTCTTTAATTTAATGTCGTTGAGAGTGCCCAATTATCTTTATACGAAGTTGGTTTTTACCAGATCTGCTCGGGTAACTGACCTAATAATTCCTTACTTCGGCTCGCTGGCTTCAGCAAGGCTATTCTTCGTCAACGCGGTTCGCATATGGAACTCTATTCCTGCTAACATAAGAGGAAGTTTTAACAGAACAAATTTCAAAACATCTATATTAAATTATTTTTGCAATTGAATATCTAAGATGATCTGACCATGTGTCAATAAACTTTTTACTTTACTTTTACTTTTACTACTTAAGGACTATTATTGATTGTTGTTAGTGTTTATATGTTTTTTTTTTTTTTATTTTTATATATGTTTAAGTAATATTATTTAAGGACTATTATTGACTGTTTTTAGTGTTTATATGTTTTTCTTTTCTCTTTTTATATATGATTATGTATTATTATTATTATTTTTTATGATTTAGTTACAATTTGTCTAAATTTTTGTCATCCAAATTTTAATTTTGTACTATAAAAGATTAATATCTTATTGTACTAATATTACTTTGAAATAAATTGAATTGAATTGAATTGAAAAATAAAATAAAATAAATTAAAATGAAAAAATAAAGTAAAATAGTATACATAAATTGAAAAAAAAATTAAATAAATTAAAATAAATTAGAAAAAAAGAAATAAAAAAATAAAATAGTATACATAAAAAAAAAAATAACATAAAATAGAATAAAAAAATTAAAAAAAAAAAAAAAAAAATTAAAATTAAATAAAAAAATATAAAATAAAATTAAAAAAATTTAAATAGAACAAAAAACTATAAAAGATATATTCAAACCAAAATAAAATAAAGTAAAATAAAAAAAAAATTAATATCTAAAATAAAATACGAACTTAATATATTCCGAATTTAAATAATTTTCTCATTTAATGCTTTTTAATTTATTTAATCTATTAATAAATAATAATTATAATAATAAAATACACATCTCACCATGCAGCGTGTCCTCCAATTGTGAAACGCATTATTTACTTATGTAATATGTTAAAATCGGCGTGGAATTAGTTGTCTAATGCGCTCTACGTAACTCATTAAATAACTTTTTCAAGTTTTAATTCAATGAAGTTTTCGCGCTCGTGCATTTGACTTATAATTGGCAAGCCAGGTGTAAATAAAAAAAAACCCAAATAAGGAAACCTGAATTCGGATGAACCATGACATTTTATACCTAGGTGTGAGCTTTTTAAGCACCTATCATAATTGGTAATAACAAAATTTTAGCAGGTCAATGTATGCATATAGTCGATTTAAAAAAAGCATACGTAGATCTTTATAAGATTGATGGAAGGTTTCGGCTTTTAAAATTTTTTAAAATAAAATAATTTACAAAAACAAAAAAAAACAAAAAAAAAAAAAAAAATCCTTTTTTTGCGGTCCCACAACTGGGTATAATAGCTAAGTAACAACAACAAAACCATAAAAAATTTAATAGAAAACCTGTTTCACAAGATAATTGGCGGCACTAAACACCAGCAAAATTTGAAAAACTAACAAAAATAATTATAATTAGCGTTAAAAGGGAGTAAATGTGCTGAACAATTAATTACTTAAATTACTAAAAAGCTGGCATGCATTAATGTTTAATCACAAAAAAGCTACTTATGTCTACAGTTTCCTTGGCGCGCCGCACAGTGGCTCACGAACGGAAATAAGTGCACGGAAGGAAATATGAAAACCAAATTTTTTAACCTTTTTTTTTTCTTTAGTGGTTATTGCAATGAAGATTTCATTTCAAAAAAAAGTTAGTATGAAACTTTTTTCAATTCTTAATTAGTTGCTAAGCTTAGTAGATAATTAACTTAACTTTAACTTTATTTGCCGGTAGCTAGTTGATCTGATGATATGAACATATGACATCTCAGCTGTTACAAACATATCATAATGACTAAAATGTTTTTGAATATCTCAATGCTGGAGAGTAAGCAAACAAGCCAATTAAACCAAATTAATAGCAGACCAACATGTCATTAATTTCCGATTCTTGAATTTTTTTTTTTTCAAAATTTGGAATTTTCTCTTAGCCCTTTATCCCGCTCAAAATAGACATACAAATATAGTCTAATAATAACATAAATTCCCACAGAGCCAAATCTGGTAAAGAGCTTAGATTCGCCGGCAGAAAGAAAACTTCAAAAGACTCCATCGATCCTATGTGTGCTAAAAAAGTTATTCGGAGTCAAAGGTCAACATTTTTGGTTTTTTTGTACTTTTCTCGAAAACGATAAGTTTTTTCGAAAAATTATTTGAAGCTTTATTTGTAGAGAATTTCCAGGCGTACAAATTGGTCTCAGGTAATTTTTCGAAAAAAACTTTCGAGTTTTCGAAAAAAGTCCAATAAACCAAAAATTTTGACCTTTGACCACGAATAACTGTTTAGCACACATGCAATCGAAGGGCACTTTAGTAGAGATGGGCGCGTGCATGATTTCTGCTGCATGATACCACACGGTTACGAAACAGACTTTCGAAAGTAGGCACTAACACGCACGGGAACAAATCACTAAAACACGACACGACACGAAACGCCCGAAAAAATAAAACTGTATTGTTGCTTTATAAGGGTTTATCAGACTGATCGCAGAACATTTTCCACACTGACGATTTTTTCGTTGAAATAGGCCGTCCGTGTTTTTTTTTTGATTTCGGACTAAGCACGATATGTAAGCACGCGCGTGCGTGTTACGTGTCACCACCGACGGCCATCTCTAGATTAAAGTAAACTCTGAAACAAGTGCAATTCATTCACGCCCGGTTTGACCAAAAAAACCTAAATTAAAAAACTTTAATTTACGCTTTCGGACAATGAAAATCGAGGCCAAAACTCGTCTTTTGACACCTCTTCCGACAATTTTTGACAGTTACGTGGATTTCGGGATCCCGGGATTTGAATAAATATAAAACAGTGAATAAATATAAAAGTGGCGCGGCATTACCGGGATTCCGTATCGAGACTCCCCAGGCTCGATGCCTTAGTATGAAACTACTATATTTGCACAGCGTTAATTTCATTCAATCAATTACCATGCAATTAGGAGAAAAGGTATGTATGATTAATCTTACTAATATTATAAATGTGAATGTAGCGATGTTTGGATGTTTGGATGTCCAGACGTTCACTTCTGTTCCTCAATAACGTGAGAATGACAAGATGGATTTTGTTGAAATTTGGTAGGCAGACAGCTAATAGTCTGGAAGGAGGAATAGGCTATTTTTTTGTTTAATTTTGGGGGGTCCGGCCATGCTAGGGACCGTTACTTTTCGATTTTTTTTGTTTGTCCATATAAGTCTCAGTACACTTGACCTGAACTTATGAAAATTCGCATAGAGGCGCAGAAACTTCGTACAATATAAGCATCAAACAAAACTGGAAGGTCCCAGGTCTCATTTGGACTTCGATATATTTCGATAAATTGATCGATAACGGAGTTATCAGTCGAAATGCGATTGCCCAGAAACCTTAAACTTACCCTACATTATGGGTATCAATTGAAAGGGGATGACACCAGGTTTCATTTGGACTTCGATATATTTCGATAAATTTATCGATAGCTGAGTTATCGGTGAAAATTTTATTGAACAGAAACCTTAAAATTGCCCTACAATATGAGTATCAAATGAAAGGGCATGGCCCCAGGTTTCATTTGGACTTCGATATATTTCGATAAATTTATCGATAACTTATCGTTGAAAATGTGATTGGCCAAAAACCTTAAAACCGCCATACAACATGGGCATGGCCCAGGTTTCATTTGGACTTCGATATATTTCGATAAATTTATCGATAACTTATCGGTGAAAATGTGATTGGCCAAAAACCTTAAAACTGCCCTACAATATGAGTATCAAATGAAAGGGCATGGCCCCAGGTATCAATTGGACTTCGATATATTTCGATAAATTTATCGATAACTGAGTTATCGGTGAAAATGTGATTACCCAAAAACCTTAAAATTTTCCCATAATATGAGTACCAAGCGAAAGGGGATGGCCCCAGGTTTCATTTGAACTTCAATATATTTCGATAAATTTATCGATAACTGAGTTATCGGTGAAAATGTGATTACCCAAAAACATTAAAACTGCCCAATAATCTGGGTATTAAACGAAAGGTTTCATTTGAACTTCGATATATTTCGATAAATTTACCGATTACTGAGTTATCAATAAAAATTGATGATTGCCCAAAAACTTTAAAATTGCCCTACAATATGGGTATCAAACGAAAGGGAAAGACCCAGGTTTTATTTGGGCTTTGGCGTATTTCGATAAATTGATCGATAACTGAGTTATCGGTGAAAATGTGATTGCCCAAAAACCGTAAATTTTCCCATAATATGGGTACCAAGCGAGAGGGGATGGCCCCAGGTTTCATTTGAACTTCGACATATTTCGATAAATTTACCGTTTTTTATTTGATCAATCTACCTAACTTGGTGAACTCCGACGACCAAATTCTTATCTAAAATGTTGAAAGGGTACTTCGCAGGGGCGGGCAAGGCCGCGGGTATATACTAGTTACAAATAAAAATTAATGAATGTCACGCAACGTATTTCGAAATTTGGGATAAAGTTGCAAGCCGCTTCACGTGTGGACGTAAGGCATGATCAACTTAGGCTACGCTCACACTGCGAACGACTTTTGCCGTCCTAATGTTAACTTGGATACATACATATGTACATAAATTACACAAGTAAAAAAATTTTAAAAAAGGAAAAGTTAGTTTTTGCTGTGAGCTTCGACTTATTTGGCTCGTTGGGTTACTGCTGACATGCGCGAAGCTTTCAAGTTTAACCGTGTCATTGTGGTGAATTAGTATAGACAACAACCATTTTAGTTTAGGCACAATAGGGGAAAACGTTAAAATATTTAAAAGTTTGTTTGTTTGAGCTAACTTTCTGGAATGTGTATTTCACCACTGACATCGCCAACCTTGTTAGTGCCTCACATCACCTCATAAATATGCCATTTTTTATTTTTGTCCTTTGATAAAAGACAACTCCCCACAAAATTTCATTAAAATTTAAAGGGGTCGACTCAACATGTTGCTCATACGCCACGACACACCTCCTCACAGTAGCTGACAATGCGATATTTTTCTCTCAATATTATGCGATATTATCGTTTAATCGCACGTGTAAAATTTAATAAGTGATAAAATCTGTTAACTGTTTTAGCACTAAAATCTGAAAATTATTTTTTCGCACTCATTACAAAAAAATCCTGTGATTTAAAAATTAATGAAAAAAATATATCATATAGCAAATATTTTGTTTGACTATGTAATAAAATGCTACTAAAATTTTAACTGCCAAAATATAATACAGGCTGTAAAATATTGAATTTTAATATGATTCAGAAAATGCCCGCCAAAAGCAAGCACAATGTTTTCTATATATAAAATAATATTATTGCACTCGTAACATCAGTTCAGCTGAAGTAAGAAATGCATGAGTTGTAAAGATGTCACACAATAAAAAAAAAAAAATAGAACGCATAGACAAGCTAGCCAAATACAAAACGATTTCTTTATTCATTTCACTGGACACTGGGTGAGTGGTGTGTGTCAGCATTGCGACGTCTTCGCCATTCACAACATTGCAATTCAGTAGCGCCATTCTGTAATCTATCATAATTTTTATATCCTAAAATCCCATTTTCGTATTATAGCAAGAGACTGAGCAAACGAATCTAATAAAATAAAGTAACAAAAGGGAAATCGCTATTTAACTTGTAATCAACCACGCAAACTAGTATGAGTCTTAAGTGCAACTAGGTAGCATCTAGTCTTGTATGGGAGTGCTTTACTAACCCCGAAATTGATTGCTTCGATTAAGTTTTAAACCAGTTCAAAATGGACGAAAAGCAACACAGGATAGACACTTGGCCAGTAAAGGACTCAAATGCGAGAGGGTGTACTGGGCAATCCAGTATTCAACCAGAAAAATTTACTGCGGGAACAAGTTTAATCATTTTGGACTAGTTCGATAACAGTCTCAAAAGTCCACAATGACAGAGCAAAGAGTTCTTAGAAAATGTACTAAATTCTTATCGTTTTCTGGCGAAGGTTTCGCCTTTTTAAATATTTCTGTTAGCCAAGCTAACTGGGTCATTCCATGTCAAACGGCTCGAAATGAAAATAAATAAAATAAAAATAAAATAAAATAAAATAAAATAAAATAAAATAAAATAAAATAAAATAAAATAAAATAAAATAAAATAAAATAAAATAAAATAAAATAAAATAAAATAAAATAAAATAAAATAAAATAAAATAAAATAAAATAAAATAAAATAAAATAAAATAAAATAAAATAAAATAAAATAAAATAAAATAAAATAAAATAAAATAAAATAAAATAAAATAAAATAAAATAAAATAAAATAAAATAAAATAAAATAAAATAAAATAAAATAAAATAAAATAAAATAAAATAAAATAAAATAAAATAAAATAAAATAAAATAAAATAAAATAAAATAAAATAAAATAAAATAAAATAAAATAAAATAAAATAAAATAAAATAAAATAAAATAAAATAAAATAAAATAAAATAAAATAAAATAAAATAAAATAAAATAAAATAAAATAAAATAAAATAAAATAAAATAAAATAAAATAAAATAAAATAAAATAAAATAAAATAAAATAAAATAAAATAAAATAAAATAAAATAAAATAAAATAAAATAAAATAAAATAAAATAAAATAATGAGAAATAAAATAAAATAAAAAAAAATAAAAAAAAAAAATAAAATAAATAAAATCAATAATAAATAATATTAAATCGTTTTCTGTGGGAGGAACTTCTTTTATGATTAAAGTTAACAAAAAGTCACTCAAATTGGAAGTGGTCCACTCCATCGATTAGGCGATTTCAAATGGAATGACTCAACTGTAATTTACGTATTTTATATGAGTCCAACTGAGTCTTTGTTGCTGCTCAAAAACTAAACTACGAGATGCGAAATGCTGGTGCAAACAATTTTATGATGTGAACACTGCAAGCCAAGTCATAACAAAAACATTACAGTAAAAGTGTTTATATGTTTATTTGCAATTGTGTGCTTTATATGCATGTGTCAATGTGCGTATGTGTGTCACCGCTGTTTGAGATGCGAGCAATTCATAGAAGTCGACGAAGGACGATCTAATGCTTAAGCAGCCAGACACACAATTGAACGATTAGGGATATATACAGTTGTGGCTGGACGTGTGGGGCTATTTCTAGGAGTTGGAATTGATCCATAGATAAGCAAGGCTATTGTTGATGACCGTCGTTTAGATGTATGTAGTGTAAAAGGAAGAGTTTTTTGTAGACGTTGAACGCATTGCGGCATCATGACAAGCAGCGATTAAAATGTTCATACGCTGGCTAATGTTTTTTGTTTTTTAGTGCATGCATTTGGGACGAAGGGTGTCGCTGGTTAGACTTTGTGTAAATATAACTTGAAGGACATACAAGTACTCATAATATACAAGTACATATATAATAATAAAACTCTCTAGAGAACTATGAAAGTTGGGTTAAAAAGATTCTGGCAAAATTAAAAAAAAAAAAATTTAAATTTAACAAAAAAAAAAAAAAATAGTATAAAATAAAAAAAAAATCAAATGAAAGGAAATAAAAAGAAATGCAATGCAATAAAAAAATAAAACAAAAAAAAAAAAAATAAATAACTAAGTAAAACAAAAAAAATTGAAAAGAGTTAAAATAAGCCATAGCAGGCATCTACAGGAGCGGACAAAGAAGATTACATAGAGAAAAGCGTACAACGAAGCCAACGCAGGGATAATACACAACATCTCTCAGTACTCAAGCACACAAGCCACTATTGGCAGAATTGAGCTGCGCTGAGCCGAAGTGTAAAATGTAAAACTTTGCAAAAAAAGAAACAAACAACAAAAAAACCCAAAAAAAAAAAAAAAAACAAGACAAGACAACAAAATAAAGTAAATGCGGCAGCATTAAGTGATGCTCTGAGCAATTGTGTATAACGGAATATTGTAGCATAAATAACGAATAACGTTGGTCAACATGAAAAATACATTGATTTACTCGCATATTGTCGGAATTATTTACACAAATACCTACGTCGAGTGTTTATATAAGTGTTCGTTTATGTAAATGTTTTCATTTTACATTATCGAAATGTTGCATATTTTATGCATTTGTATGAGTTGAAATATTGATTTATTTATAGTTAAAAAAATAAAATAAAATTTACATTGTTGTTTAAAGCAAATACATATATGTATAAAGAAAATTAAATTTAAACGAATGAGATGGTCTGTTATTTGCATTAAAGTAACATGGTTCGAAATTGGGGAAACAATAAAAAATAACTACTATGAATAGCACAGATATTATTGCAAACAAGCTGGTGACCGCGACTTCGTATGCCTAGGTATTGAAATTAATCAAATGTTTTATGACAGCATTAATAAACACCCTTTGTTTGATACCCATAATGTAGTAACACATTTTTGTGGAAATATTCGTCGATACCTGCGAAACCGGTCGAGCTATCAAAATTTCAAGATATATCCCAAACCTTTCATATATTTCAATGAATCGCATCGCATATTATAGCACACATTGACACCTTTCGTTTGACACCCATATTGTACTAAGACATTTTTGGCCACCCCTGGTCCACATATTGGTCGATAACCCCAAAACCCGTTGAGATATCGCAAAAAATAATATCTTAAACTTTAAGCTGAGCGTCTACGATTCAATTCCATTCACTACTTTTAGAGTGTTACGACCACAACATACAGACAGACGTGGTCCACATATTGGGCGATAACTCCAAAACCGGTTGAGATATCGAAAAAAGTAATATCTTAAATATTAAGTTGAGCGTTGAGCATTCCAACGAAAAAAGTTTCATTAAATTCCATTCATTACTTTCAGAGTGATACGGCCACAAACATACGGACAGACAAACAGACAGACACACAAACATTTTTAAAATGGTTGATTTGGATTCTACTCGCTTAATAATGCTTCTCCCAATCAATTTTTTGTTGATATCTGCCATGTACAGACATCGACCTGTTACAATTTTATTATATGTAGAGAAGAGATAAGATTGCATTACATCAAATCACATCATTGTCGCATCACTTCATATTATATCAAAAGATAAAATAATATTTCAATGAAGGTCATTAAAAACAACAAAATTTCTAATAAAACTCTTCATAAGTAACCTTATTATATCTCTAACATTACAACCTTTACTAGAGTAATTCCATTAGGAATGTCTTGCGATATGATGTTTTTTTATTTTAATGTTATGTGACAGATATCGCAAGACATTCACATAACATTAAAATAAAAAACATCATATCGCAAGACATCCTGATGTATTAGTACGAGACAGCAATTCGTACAACTATTTTTCTATAAAAACTCCTGGCAATATTCCAAAACATTCCATTTTGATGACATATCCAACAACTCAAGCCACATCAACTCATATGTGTCACATCAACCACATGACATTAACACACATCAGCTATCGTCTTTAGAAGGCTGGTCAGAATTTTTATGAGAGTGCAAGATTTGTATTTTTTTTAATTTATAAGAGACCACAACCAAAAAAAAAGTCACCTGCTGGCAACAAATATCACCTCAAACACCATATAAGAACATATAATTTACGCCATATCGCATCAAATAAGATGACATGATATCGCAATACAGGCTAGTTAGAATTTTTATAAAAAAAAACTCCACACCTTCTCACTCAGTAACTCTAAAAGAACAAAACTACTGACCATATTCTCTTTTATTTAATTTGAAACCACTCAGGTCACATCAAGCAACTTCGCGTCATACAATATTATACTTTATGATATCGTAATATGGCAAATCGCGCTAACGAGAAAATTCCAGAGACATGTCGGCATGAAGGAGTACTCAAAATTAATCAGCCAGGGTCTGCCGCTTAAACATCGTATTGCATCACAAGCCACTTATCGTCACATCATGATAACATATCATGTCACATTGTACTCTATCAGACCATTATATCATATGATAACATATCATGTCACATTACACTCTATCAGATCATTATATCATTTGACAACATATCATTATATCACATTACACTCTATCAACTTGTGAGATCACATTAAATCACATCGCATTCTATCAGAATAACAGATCACATAAGACAAGCAGATGAGGGAGTACTAAACTAAACTAATTAATTAGCCACTAATTAATTAGCCAGTATCTGCCGCTTAAACATCGTATTGCATCACCAGCCAATTATCGTCACATCATATTATATCATTTGATAAAATATTTGTCACTTCACATTATATCAGATTAATAGATCACATGAGCCAGGGAGTTTTAAAAATGAAGCAGCCTCTCTCTGCTTCTTGTGACAGCACCGACTTGCATTGGAAACATCATATAAGGTCACATCAAGCCAAAGCAGTGTCACATCATAAGATAACGTACGATAACATATCCATAAGCCAAGCAGTGTCACATCATATTATATCGTATGATAACATATCATGTCACATTGTACTCTATCAGATCATTATATCATATGATAAAATATCATGTCACATTACACTCTATCAGATTGTGAGATCACATTAATTCGAAAGATATGATATTGTGTAGGAGTGGTAAAAAACAATTACACTTTATTTGCCTTTTAGAGGCAACACTAATTTTCTTTGGAAACATCACATCAGGTCACATCAAGCTAATCAGGATCACATATATTTATATGTCACATGTCCGGTCACGAGATCAAATTATATTATATTATAGGCGTGCTCATTATTATTTGCTTTCATCATTAAAATTAAATTTCGCTCATAAGTGGTGTTATTTAAAGAGCTAAAAAACGTTTTATTATTTCTGCAAATTGAGCAAATGGAAAAAATTTTAAATAAACAGCATATCGCATTACCATTTGCTAACCAATACGATTGACTAGCTGATTGATTGACTATCCGGTTACACACTATTTGCTATTATATTCCAACAAATTTTATGCACTTTATTGTTATTTAAAACATTTAAAATATTTCACTACATTTATTTATGCATTTACACATTATACATAATTTATTGTAACTTAAATATGAAATTGATATGTAAATTGAAATATATTTATTACTATGACATTATGGCAGCACACATGTTGTGGTTGTTTGTTGTTATTGTTGTTGTTGTTGTTTGCATTTTAATGTTAATACTATAAAACTGCAGTTAGGTTTGTTTAATCTTTTAATGTTTTGTAGCGTTGTTGTGCTGCTATTGTTGTTGTTGTTGTTGTTTCTTGTGATGTATGACCGCAAGCATCATTACTTTTATGGGCTGCCATACAACATAAATTAATCACACAATAAAGTACACCCAAGCAAGTAAGGAAAAAAAGTTACGCGCAAAATTAGTAACTATCAGGTGTGACTACATAAATGTAAATATGTATCTATGTGTGTAAATAAATAACCATAAGGCTGTGTTACAAGCACAGGTGGCACACCCAAAGTGGCTGCTTGCCCGGCTTATGGCTACATATGACAGTAGTTGTAGTGTGTTGTTGTAGTTTCTTTTGTGATAAATGTAGCACCGTCTACGTAGTTAATATTAATGTGCAGCTACTGCATCTCCATTGAAAATGATGGATATAAATTGCAGCGAGTATAATTAATTTTATAATATATGAAAAAAAAAACTCAAGCGAACTCAATGGAAAATTATTGGCCCATGTGGCCAAACATGTTCACCCAACACACACGACGTGCTAAGTTGTGGTAGTTTTCTATAAAATTTGCTAAGCGCAGATCGTATAGGAGTCCTTCCAAGTCAAATCGTCAAGTGGTTGGAGCTGCCCATTTCCGTGTTGATTGAATTTTGTTGGGAATTTTTTTTATCTTTAAACGAAGTTCAGTAATAGGGAAATAATGAAATCATGTGTAGGCATTTTCAAGTTCATTGTACTATATTCTTTCTTTTTTAAATAAGATCGCTGAATTTCATTAACTGGGACAAAGCCATTAGCTACATGTGTTAAGGCGTTCTGCATGACCGGGTGCCTGTTGTATATACTATTTGCTATATTGTTTATTGGCATGCTTGCAATATGACTCTCTTACCAGGGCTCCAAAAAAACCGTACTAAAAAATAAAAATAAAAAAATAAAATAAAATAAAATAAAATAAAATAAAATAAAATAAAATAAAATAAAATAAAATAAAATAAAATAAAATAAAATAAAATAAAATAAAATAAAATAAAATAAAATAAAATAAAATAAAATAAAATAAAATAAAATAAAATAAAATGAAATAAAATAAAATAAAATAAAATAAAATAAAATTAAATAAAATAAAATAAAATAAAATAAAATAAAATTAAATAAAATAAAATAAAATAAAATAAAATAAAATAAAATAAAATAAAATAAAATAAAATAAAATAAAATAAAATAAAATAAAACAAAATAAAATAAAATAAAATAAAATAAAATAAAATAAAATAAAATAAAATAAAATAAAATAAAATAAAATAAAATAAAATAAAATAAAATAAAATAAAATAAAATAAAATAAAATAAAATAAAATAAAATAAAATAAAATAAAATAAAATAAAATAAAATAAAATAAAATAAAATAAAATAAAATAAAATAAAATAAAATAAAATAAAATAAAATAAAATAAAATAAAATAAAATAAAATAAAATAAAATAAAATAAAATAAAATAAAATAAAATAAAATAAAATAAAATAAAATAAAATAAAATAAAATAAAATAAAATAAAATAAAATAAAATAAAATAAAATAAAATAAAGTAAAATAAAATAAAATAAAATAAAATAAAATAAAATAAAATAAAATAAAATAAAATAAAATAAAATAAAATAAAATAAAATAAAATAAAATAAAATAAAATAAAATAAAATAAAATAAAATAAAATAAAGTAAAATAAAATAAAATAAAATAAAATAAAATAAAATAAAATAAAATAAAATAAAATAAAATAAAATAAAATAAAATAAAATAAAATAAAATAAAATAAAATAAAATAAAATAAAATAAAATAAAATAAAATAAAATAAAATAAAACAAAATAAAATAAAATAAAATAAAATAAAATAAAATAAAATAAAATAAAATAAAATAAAATAAAATAAAATAAAATAAAATAAAATAAAATAAAATAAAATAAAATAAAATAAAATAAAATAAAATAAAATAAAATAAAATAAAATAAAATAAAATAAAATAAAATAAAATAAAATAAAATAAAATAAAATAAAATAAAATAAAATAAAATAAAATAAAATAAAATAAAATAAAATAAAATAAAATAAAATAAAATAAAATAAAATAAAATAAAATAAAATAAAATAAAATAAAATAAAATAAAATAAAATAAAATAAAATAAAATAAAATAAAATAAAATAAAATAAAATAAAATAAAATAAAATAAAATAAAATAAAATAAAATAAAATAAAATAAAATAAAATAAAATAAAATAAAATAAAATAAAATAAAATAAAATAAAATAAAATAAAATAAAATAAAATAAAATAAAATAAAATAAAATAAAATAAAATAAAATAAAATAAAATAAAATAAAATAAAATAAAATAAAATAAAATAAAATAAAATAAAATAAAATAAAATAAAATAAAATAAAATAAAATAAAATAAAATAAAATAAAATAAAATAAAATAAAATAAAATAAAATAAAATAAAATAAAATAAAATAAAATAAAATAAAATAAAATAAAATAAAATAAAATAAAATAAAATAAAATAAAATAAAATAAAATAAAATAAAATAAAATAAAATAAAATAAAATAAAATAAAATAAAATAAAATAAAATAAAATAAAATAAAATAAAATAAAATAAAATAAAATAAAATAAAATAAAATAAAACTAAATAAAAGAATTATAAAAATAAAATTTAATAAAATAAAAAAATTAAACAAAAAAAAAATAAAATAAAATAAAAAATAAATAAAAACAATAAAATTTAATAAAATAAAAAAAAAAAATAAAAAAAATTAAATTAAAAAAATTAAAAAAAAAAAAAATAAAACAAAAAAAAAAAAAAAAATTTAAAAAAAAAATAAAATAAAATATGAAAAAGAAAATTAAAATAAAAGACCAAAATGAAACAGTACGTCAGCTGTAAAAAAATTCGATTAAATTACAGGAAATGAAATCCGTTACTGGTAGACATTTTGCATACGCATTTGTGCTTAGCATACATTTATGGTAATTTTTCACACATTAATATTATCATTAGAGTTATCTTGGAACTCTGGCATACACATGTATGGTTTGTTGCCGCAGGCCAGCCACTGCATTAAAAACGAATTAAATCAATTGTGGCCACGATGCAACGCGCCTAGATTTAAAGCACTCAGCGTTCAATCAAACCAGCGGTTGATCAGCGAACAACCAACTAGTAAAAGAGAAAAAGGAAGAGAAAGAAAAAAGCTATATAAAGTATAAAAAATTTAAGTAAAATAAAAAATTAACTCGTGCATATATTAATGACATTCCATGGAAGGACACAGCCACACGAAAGTTACACATTCTCACACATGCATATTAATAAACGTGCGTATGTTGGTATGCGTGAGTATGTTGAATCAAAAAATTGAAAACCGCAACATTTATATTGTTTCTATAGCACGAGTATATACAAAACAACTGTGTACAACAACAAAGTGTAGACGCATCATTACGCTACGAGCCAACCAACAGCTTCAACATCATACAACAGCGCGCTTCAATTATCATTGTTGTTGTATTTGCTGCCTGATTGCTTACTGCCAACCTGTCGCTACCGGCGGCCATTTCACTGACTCTGTGGCAAACTGGTTGATTGCTCGAAACCTGGCTGCCTACTGCACGTGCGATTTATTAAAGCTCGATTTTAACCGTTGGCAATCTTTGCATAAATATGAAAATGCAAATGGAAAATATGGTGCAACAACAATAATGCATCGCTTTAACTGTTTATGTTCAAGGAAAGTTGCATAATGAGTAGTTGAATTTGCAGCGTTCGATATTGTTTGTATAAATGTATGTAAGGTGTTATTGTTGCACTACATCATGGTCAGTTTCCTGGGAGATAATTTTGCAAATTATTGAGGATTATTGTGCTTTAGCGGAGTTGTTTCTTTCCTGAGTTAAAGTTAAGTAATGAGTACAGTTTTCATTATCTGATGATATAAATTGATAAGCTTTTAAGTGATCGATGACACCTTAATTTGTTATAGTGTTTTAATTATTTTATTTAGAGCTCACGAATAAGTCACAAATAGGTCATAATATCATTATGTCATTCCATATCAAATCAAATTTGGTATCGATACTTTCCTATTTAAATAAAGTTTGATGGTGAGAATTGGATCTTAACCATAACCATACCATAACCATACCATAACCATACCATAACCATACCATAACCATACCATAACCATACCATAACCATACCATAACCATACCATAACCATACCATAACCATACCATAACCATACCATTACCATAACCATACCATAACCATACCATAACCATACCATAACCATACCATAACCATACCATAACCATACCATAACCATACCATAACCATACCATAACCATACCATAACCATACCATAACCATACCATAACCATACCATAACCATACCATAACCATACAATAACCATACCATAATCATACCATAACCATACCATAACCATACCATAACCATACCATAACCATACCATAACCATACCATAACCATACCATAACCATACCATAACCATACCATAACCATACCATAACCATACCATAACCATACCATAACCATACCATAACCATACCATAACCATACCATAACCATACCATAACCATACCATAACCATACCATAACCATACCATAACCATACCATAACCATACCATAACCATACCATAACCATACCATAACCATACCATAACCATACCATAACCATACCATAACCATACCATAACCATACCATAACCATACCATAACCATACCATACCCATACCATAACCATACCATAACCATACCATAACCATACCATAACCATACCATAACCATACCATAATCATACCATAACCATACCATAACCATACCATAACCATA
Source organism: Campiglossa producta (assembly GCA_964058755.1). Lineage (NCBI taxonomy): Eukaryota > Metazoa > Arthropoda > Insecta > Diptera > Tephritidae > Campiglossa > Campiglossa producta. The sequence goes on along the minus strand of CAXKVI010000001.1, from coordinate 6,913,058 downwards.
CCATAACCATACCATAACCATACCATAACCATACCATAACCATACCATAACCATACCATAACCATACCATAACCATACCATAACCATACCATAACCATACCATAACCATACCATAACCATACCATAACCATACCATAACCATACCATAACCATACCATAACCATACCATAACCATACCATAACCATACCATAACCATACCATAACCATACCATAACCATACCATAACCATACCATAACCATACCATAACCATACCATAACCATACCATAACCATACCATAACCATACAATAACCATACCATAACCATACCATAACCATACCATAACCATACCATAACCATACCATAACCATACCATAACCATACCATAACCATACCATAACCATACCATAACCATACCATAACCATACCATAACCATACCATAACCATACCATAACCATACCATAACCATACCATAACCATACCATAACCATACCATAACCATACCATTACCATAACCATACCATAACCATACCATAACCATACCATAACCATACCATAACCATACCATAACCATACCATAACCATACCATAACCATACCATAACCATACCATAACCATACCATAACCATACCATAACCATACCATAACCATACCATAACCATACCATAACCATACCACAACCATACCATAACCATACCACAACAAACAGGATATTTACATCACTGTTATTCATTGTCTAGCAGGGGTTTTTCCGCTGTTTTAAACTAAACGCCATAACCTGTATGTGTCAATATCAGAAAACCAGGTTGCCAACCGCAACCATATCCATGTTTCGAGCATGTGGCTTTGATCTTTGTTCGTTTAAGTGTGAGTACAACTTTGACCCATACGTCAAAGGCCTCAAACAACTACAAATGTAGACGTGACGGTTCTAAACAAACCCAAGTTTGCATATAACCCATTCGTGCATACAAATAAATTTCAGAATCAATGAAAGTGAAAGAGCTAAAAGGTTGCCATTTCTATCGATTTACGCCTTGCCAGGGTAGCACACTTGATATAATGGTGGGGCAATGTAAAGAAATATTTGTGAATAGTTGCGTTGGTGAGTGGAAGGAGGTTAAGGTGAAAGTCGTTCTGTTGTCACGAAGTCCAAAAAAACAACAACACATTTTAGGCACGTATACATACCTACTAAGGAAAACGTTCACTCCCTTCACCCTATGGTTCACTAATCACTTCGCTTTGTTTTTGTTTTTGGCATTGATTATGCATACATCAGCAATATTTTGTGTTTACTATGAAGTTGTTTTTGTATGCATTCTGAATATGTGGAAAATTTCAAATACGAATTTATTATTGAGTGAAGAATAATGAATGCGAATTCGACTCTTTTTCCTTTACGCAAGATGATCGAAGGGTTCGCAATGAATGCTGGCATATCACCTCTCAGTACGGTTGTATGTATGTATGTATGTATGTGTGACTAAACGTATAAAAATGTTAATTCGTCAAATCCTTTTGCATAATAAAATAAGTGATAACATAACGCAGAATAAGCGTTTCCCAAGCATTGTTTTGTTGTTGTAAACATATGTGTAATAAAATCGACTACACTTTCGGGAATAGGGAAGGATACAATATTTTTATTGAAATAATATACATTAACTAGTTTGGAAGGTTCAAAAAGGATCAACAAATTTGTTACGGGCATGCATTAATGATATAGTAAAATATGCACATATCTCTATTTATTCATAAGGCTGAAGGTTAGTGTAAAACAAGCATATAGAGTCCAAATTGTCTTCAAGCATATTTACAGGTCGCAGCTGATGTAATGAATACTAAATCAGTTACCTACATATTTGAAGATTGATTTGTTAGTGGAGCATAAATTTTGTCGAAAAGCTAGCCATGCGCAAAAAATTTATCGTATCATTTTATTATCCCACTTTGAAAGCTTTGTATCTGTATGGAATTAAGTTTTGGTTCGAAATTTGTTATACCTACCCTCTATATTGGTGCAACAGTAATTCTTCCCGAGTTTTCAGTTAAAGTTTTAGCTAGCAGCTTATACTAAGTTAGCAAAAGCCTACATTTATGCTCCGTGAATTAAATGATTTTAATATTTTCCCCATATATAAAAGATTTGTGCAACGAACCTCCACCTTTGATTTTTTTTTAAGGACCACAGGATCCTTTACAAATACATTGAATAAACGTATTCAAAAAAAAGAACATTGGAATTCCAAAATTATTTTAGTATATTGCTTAACAATATGTTTTCCAGCAAAAATTATTGAGTACATCTTGAAAATTTGCAATTATAGTGCACTTTTAATATGTCATACACGGCGTATGAGCAACATTTAGTTATACAAATAAGAAAAGTTCAAGTAAGTTATATTCATGCTTTGTTAATTTGACGTTATAAACTTGTAATAACAAGTACTTTTCTATTTATTGTATGCTAAAGACATGTCAAATATGTTTAATGAAAATGCCAAACCCAACTACAACAATCACCAATCCACTTGAAATAGCCTGTGATGCTTTGACCGACCCATATTAAACACTTGAAGTGTACTAAGCCTCACCTTAAGTGCGAACAAATATTTGTTTTTATCTTACCTGGAAAAAGTAAAACGTGAACAAATAGACGCTTGAAAAAAGGCTAAAGAAAAAGGTGAGCACACAACAACAACAACAAGCTAACCGATTGAAACGACTTACGATTACTAAGTACCTGTGATGCCTTTTATACTTAGCCGCTTATGTGTAAAGCCACAAATAATAAAATACTTTGGAAGATACTTTTGAAAGGAAAGTGAAAATTTGAAAATGCTAAAAGTCTGAAAATCAATGCGTAAAAAGGGTTAAGTATATAGCGTAAGTATTTACAAACGTTCGTATGTGCATGAGAAGTACCGACATATAAATATTTAAGTTGATCACTTATGTTAAGCAAACATATTTTAACACTTTAAGCTGCTTTCGTATTTGGTTTCTATTTTATGGTGATTAGAGAATATTTAAACAAGCTTTTGTCGAAGTTTGAGCGATATTTGTAGCTAAAATGGACTCTATATATTTCTGGTGGATTATACTGCAACTACTGTTTACGAGAGATCACATTTAAGTAATGAAACAATTCGCTATATTATTAAACTATTTTAATTTTAATGGAAATAAAAAAAAAAACAAAAAAAAAAAATAAAATAAAATAAAAAAAATTAAAAAAAAAAATTAATTAAAAAAATTTAAAATAAAAAATATGTAACAAAAAAAAAACGAAGTAAAAAAAATTTAAATAAAAAAATCGAACTAAAAAAAAACTGAAAAAAATTATAACAAAATAAAATAAAAAAATAAAGTAAAATAAAATAGAAAAATAAATAATGTAAAATAACATAAAATAAAAAAAAATAAATTATATAAAATAAAATAAAAAATATCAAATTAAATAAAAAATAAAATTAAAAAAATGTAAATAAAATAAAAAGAACAAAATAATATAAAAAAAATAAATGAAATTAAATAAAAAATAAAAAAATAAAATAAATTGAAATAAAATAAAAAAAATTAAATTAAAACAAAGAAATAAAAAAAAATAAAATAAATTAAGAAATCAAAAAATAAAGAAATATAAAAAACTAAAAAAAATAAAATAATATATCTAAAATAAAAAAAAAACACAAATAATATTAAATAATGTAAAATAAAAACCACTAAAATAAAAAATAAAGTAAATTAAAATAGAAAAAAAATAATATAAAATAACATAAAATAAAAAAATAAATAATATAAAATAAAATAAAAAATATCAAATTAAATAAAGAATAAAATTAAAAAAATGTAAATAAAATAAAAAAAAATAAATAAATGAAATTAAATAAAAAATAAAAAAATAAAATAAATTGAAATAAAATAAACAAAATTAAATTAAAACAAAGAAATAAAAAAAAAAAATAAATTAAAAAATAAAAAAATAAAGAAATAAAAAAACTAAAAAAAAAAAATAAAATAATATATCTAAAATAAAAAAAAACACAAATAATATTAAATAATATAAAATAAAAACCACTAAAATAAAAAATAAAGTAAAATAAAATAGAAAAAAAAAATAATATAAAATAAAATAAAAAAATATTAAATTAAATAAAAAAAAAATTAAAAAAATGTAAATAAAATAAAAAGATAAAAAACTAAATTAAAAAAAGAAAATAAAAAGAAAAAAATAATATAAAAAAATAAATGAAATTAAATAAAAAATAAAAAAAATAAAATAAATTGAAATAAAATAAACAAAATTGAATTAAAACAAAGAAATAAAAAAAAATCAATAAAATAAATAAAAAAATCAAAAAATAAAGAAATTGAAAAAAATTAAAAATAATAAAAAAAAATAAAATAATATATCTAAAATAAAAAAACAAATAATATTAAATAATATAAAATAAAAACCAAAAATAAAAAAATAAAATAACAATAAAAAAAATTTAAAAAAAAAAACAAAAACAACAAGAAAAAAATCTAAATTAAATAAAAAGAAAAAAAAATGAAATATATAAAAAAATAATATAAAATAAAAAACTATAAATTGATAAAATTAAGCAAAAAAAATATAAAAAATAAAATAGAGTGAAAAAATAAAAAAATTAAATAATATAAAACAAAAAAAAAAAAAAATTATAGAAAAAATAAAATAAAATAAAATAAATTAAAAAAATAAAATAAAGTAAAATAAAAAAACAAAAATATAATATTAAATTAAAAAAAATATAATAAAAAAAAATAAAAAAATATAAGAAGTAAGATAAAATAAAGAAATAAAAAAAGCAAAAAAAAAATATATTAAAAAAAAATAAATAAAAGAATATAAAAAAATAAAATGAAGTAAAAAAAATACATTATAAAAAAAAAATAAAATAAAAATAAAACAAAAAGAAAGGAAAAAACTAAAATATGATTAAATAAAATAAAAAAATAAAATAAAAAAAAATAAAATAAAAAACAAACAAAAAAATAAGATAAAGAAAATTCAATTAAATTAAATAAAACATAATTAATTTAAATTAAATTAATTTAAATTGAATGGAACAAAATAAAGTTTGGTAAAAAAAATTAAACTAAATTTGATGCATTAAGTATGCTCAAAATAAGCTAGCATTTACTACTAAAAAGTTTCATAAAAGTCTTCTTGAAATCAATCATTTTTCTAGAACAGATAACAATTTGAAACCACGTTAAGGTCTATAATACACTAATCCATAGCCTTAAAATTGCCAGCTCATGCAATGGGATTTTTATCAACCGTGCTACAGGGCGTATGAGTGTTCTGCGCTTAAAATGCTTGAAAAATGTCCACCTCTCTATATCTGTGTGAGTTTATACGCATACATAGTTTGCATTTTTTCCACATTTCCACTTTCGTTTATAATCAATGGCATTTGCTTTCTTCATGTGCAAGTCGCTGAATGTGTTTGTGTGCGTGTGGGTGTTTCTTAATAGTGTCAATGGCATATCGAGCGCGTGCTTTTGCATATTTATAAACGTTCACTGTGCGCCAGCTTTAATGCAGCAAAATTTCGAAGTAAAAAAAAAAAGAAAAACCGCCTCATATCCGCTGTCACCGCGTGTGAGTGTCGTTTCTGTATTTGCCACTATTTTTCGTTTCAGTCTCAGTTTTTAATAAACTGTGTACGACCGAAGGCAAGACGCCAAGACAACTGCACAATCACACACACTCACACTCATGCGTTTATTTCGCTAACTACCTGAATAGCACGCGCAATCTTGTGTCCTTGGTCGTCGCGCTTGTTTGAGTTTAAGCTCAGTGCACCCATTTCAGCCCCACCTCCACCGTGACGCTTTCGATTTTTATCGAACTTTATAGCCGATGGATAAACATTTTTTTTGTTGTTTTGTTGTTTCTTACCATCGTTGAGTATTCAGCGCGATTCGATGACATTTGAAGTGGCATTGGCAGTATTCGCAGTGACGCTGTAAAATCGCGTTCGTTATTGTTGTTGACAACCCATTACATAGCACTTCCACCTTCTCGCTTGCTCTTCTGTTGCCACGATTTCGCGTACGTATTTGTTTTTGCCTACACTTTTATTTCGCATCACTGCTGATTGCCAAAAGCAAGTAAAAGTTTAAATGCTATGCGTGAATGTGTGTGCTTGTAGGTGTGTGTGTGTGCGTGAATGTGTGTGCGCATATTGAAATTGTAAAATTGAAACTGAATACCGCTGCATGCGTATCAAATTTTTTGTTTTTGTTGCATTTGTTGTTGTAGTTGCTTAGCCAAAGTTTATGGCATGTAGCGGGGCATGTTTTAAGTGGTTTTACAGGACACGCTTCATTGCTAAGCGCAATCAATTTACCGCTGTTTCAACTTCAATACACAAACGTGAACTCATTCCAAGCTAACCAATTTGGCTGAGATTGTATGTATGTATGTACGTTCGTAGATTAGAGTGGTCTAAAATAAGATGAAATATAACTACAAACAAATTACGTAAAAAATAAAATAAAATAAAAAGATACAGTACGGCGGAACAAAATAAATAAGTACATTACGTCAAATAAAATAAATAAATACAGTACGTCAAATAAAATAAATAAATACAGTATGTCAAATAAAAAAATAAGTACAGTACGTCAAATAAAATAAATAAGTACAGTACGTCAAATAAAAAATGTATGTAGTACACCAAATATAATAAAAAGATACAGTACGGCGGAACAAAATAAATAAGTACAGTCAAATAAAATAAATAAATACAGTACGTCAAATAAAATAAATAAGTACAGTACGGCAAATAAAATAAATAAGTACAGTACGTCAAATAAAATAAATAAATACAGTACGTCAAATAAAAAATGTGTGTGGTACACCAAATAAAGTAAATAAATACAGTACTTCAAATAAAAAATAGGTACAGTACGTCAAATAAAATAAATAAGTGAAGCAGGTTTAAATCAATAAAATAAAGTATACAATAAAAAGATATTAACAAAAAAATTAATAAGTAAAGTACGTTAAAATAAAAAGGAGATAGCAAATAAAATAAAATAAGTAAAATAAAAAAATTATAATAAAAAAAAAGTACCGTTCGTTAAAATAAAAGAGTATAAATAAATACAGTACAGTACGCTACGGCCTAAATTTATCAAAGTACCTTAGTTAAAATTATCAAAGTACGGTAAAACAAATATAAATATAAAAAAACAAGTAAGGAAGTCTAAGTTCGGGTGAAACCGAACATTACATACCCAGCTGTGCACATAAAGTGGGCGTGATCGTTCACCGATTTTTCTTATTTTCTGTGGTAGTACTCTACATAAACATAACATGCCTGGTACCTAGTTTCGTAAATCTATCTCACACCGTTCTGAAGTTGTTAGCAGTCGAATTTAAAAATTGCTTGACTCATAAGTGGGCGGTGCCACGCCCACTTTCCAAAATTTTGAAAAAATTATGTAAAGAATATGAAAGTTGATGTATGTACCAAATTATATTATTATAGCGAAATCAGTTAATTAGATATGGACTTTTCAATATTTCCACCTCCTTTCAATATAACTTTTATGAAAAAGTAGGCGTGGTCACGAAGCGATTTCGTTTATTTTCTATAGCTGAATTTACCACAACAATAGTATGTCCTCTACGAAATTTCGTTATACTAGCATAAACTGTTCTGAAGTTATTAAGAGTCAAAATTTTAAAATTTCTTCAAATATACGTGGGCGGTACCACGCCCCCTTTTCAAAAATTTTTATAAAATCGGCCTTAGAACATCTAAATCAATACATATTGCAAATTTTATCATTGTAGCTGCTTCTAATATTGAATTAACCCATTTTATACGTTTTTCGAAATTTTCGATATCGAAAAAGGGGCGTAGTTATGGTCCGATTTTACCCATTTTCAATAGCAATCTATTCTGAACCCAAATAAGTATGCATGCCAAATTTGGTGAAGATATCTCATTATTTGCTCAAGTTATCGTGTTAACGGACAGACGGACGGACGGACAGACGGACGGACATGGCTCAATCAAATTTTTTTTCGATCCTGATCATATTGATATATGGAAGTCTATATCTATCTCGATTCCTTTATACCTGTACAACCAACCGTTATCCTAACAAAGTTATAATACCCTGTGTACAAGTACAGCTGGGTATAAAAAAACATAAAATAAAAAAAATTATCAAAAATAATATATACAAATAAGTAAAGTACGTTAAAATAAAAAAATAAAAAATATTATAAAAAATTAAAAAATAAAAAAATCTAGTAAAACTAAGAAAAAGCAAACACGAAAAAAGGAAACAAGTGCAAATAAAATAAAAACAAGTACAGTACAAAATAAAATGAAACAAGATAAAACAAGGGGTGAATAGCTACAGTACGGTAAATAAAAATTAATAGCTACCGTACGGTAAAAAATAAAAACGAAGAAAATAAAAAAATAAAATAAAATGAAAAGAAAAAAAAAAAAAATTTAAATAATTTAAAATAGAGATATAAAATAAAAAACTAATAAATATAAGAAAAAAGCAAAACAAAAAAAGAAAAGAAGTTCAAATAAAATAAAAACCAGTACGGTACTTTTAAACAAAATATGAAATAAAATAAAAGCTGAGATAAATAGATACAGTACGGCAAATAAATATTAACAGCTACAGTACGGTAAAAAATGAAAACAAAGGAAACAAAGAGAATAAAAAAAAATGACATAAAAAAGTAAAAAAAAATAATGAATTTAAAATATAGACCACCTTCATGTATGCATATTTTGGTACAATTTATGTTTTCATATTTTTGCAGACTGCTGTAAATTCTGATTTTATACCCAGCTGTCATGTGTACATATGAAACAGTGGAAGGAGTGAGTGAGGCATGTCTGCGGGCTTGGCAGGCTATCCCTTCGAGGATTATGGCACCCCAGAAGAAGTGATGTAACCCCAATCAAAAAATTAAAAAATTGCTAAGTTGGGATCAGTCACTATTATGGACATTTCGATGAGATGCTTAAAAACTCTGTTGTTTCATTCATAAAACGTATTCTAACTTGCAACTGAGTATAGCAAGTTCATTGTAAAGAAAAGTTTTGCTTACTTTTGTAATCGTTTGTCAGTGTTTAGCGCGACTAAAGCGCACACCATTACCTTAGGATGCGCTGACTCGTCGTTTAACCGATCAGTGTGAGTGTATTGTGTGTATATACATGTGTTTGTGCTCGTTTATTTTTTGAATATTCAATAACTTATATTTGCTATGTGGCAATAAACGATTACAAGACTTTGAAAGCATGCTCTTGCGATGGCGTGTGTGTGTGTGTGTGTGTGTGTGTGTGTAACTGCTTACATGTACTTTTGCACCTTAGTGAAGTGTATTTGCTTAATATGCTCCTTCCTGCTTTCCTTCCGCTATTCCTTCCTCTTTATTCATTGAAAAGTATTTTGCTTTTATATATCTTAGATTTGATTGTTTTTCACAGTTGATTTATTTTATCCAAGTTGAATTTATTGCTTTCAAAGTATTAGGCGACGACAACCTTCACAAGGTTCTTGACATCGTCGTTAAACGACCTACAAATACAGTGAGGTATTCAACTTTTGTCTCTATGTGTGTCAATATTTACTGAAGTACATTCATTCAAGCATATAATTATTCACTTAAGTACTCGATGTATAGCTAGAGCTAGGTATTTGAGAGACATTTTGAAATATCTACCCTTATTTATACTTGAGTTGGAGCTTAACAGCGCTAAGTATGCCTAAGTTGTATTGCCGTTGTCGACGATTTAACATAGAAAATGTCAAGGATTTGTACGAGTTGAACCAAATAGATACAGAAAAGATATTATCGATTATCGGCGAAATTTATTTGATAATCTAAAAAGTCCTCTCAAGAAAAAATAAATAAAGTGGGCTCTGAAATACATAATTTATTCCTTCGTTATGAGGAATAATATTCTTTGGGGGATTCACATAAAATATATATATATATAATTTCAGCTGGCGAGATATGTAAATTTATTTGATTTTTCGGAATTTTCGATATCGAACAAGTAAGGAGGTCTAAGTTCGGGTAAACCGTACATTAAATACCCAGCGGGGCTAAATTTCATCATTCTACTATAATCAGTTTTATTATAACTAATCAGTCGAATTTTCAAAAATGCCTGCCTTAAAAGTGGGCGGTGCCATGCCTACTTTAAAAAATTGATTAAAAAATCATTGTAATATGACCAGGGGGATTCACCTATGTAATGATATCATTTTAGCCATTTTCGTTACAGAATTATGTCAATTTAGGTGATTATCGAAATTTTCGATATCGAAAGTGGGCATGGTTGGATGGCGATTTTATCCAATTTCATTAGGTATACTCCCAGTGATACTATGTAGTATGCTTTGTGCCAAATTTCATCGTTCTATCGTAATCAGTTTAAAAGTTAGGACCAGTCGACTTTTCAAAAAAGTGGGCGGTGCCACGCCTACTTTAAAAAGTTGATCAAATAATCATTGTATAGTGACCAGGGGGATTCACCTATGAATTTATATCATTTTATACATTTCAGCTACCGATTTGTGTGATTTTCAAAATTTTCGATATCAAAAAAGGGGGGCGTGGTTATCATCCGATTTCGCCCATTTTCAATAGCAACCTACCTTGGAGAGAAAGTAGCCTGTATATTAAATTTCATGCAAATATCTAAGCTTTTACTCAAATTATCGTGTAGACGGAGAGACAGACGGACGGACTCCTCTTTTCAGCCTAAAAACTTTAATATATATCTATCTCGATTATTTTGTGCCGTTACGTAGTACCGTTACTCACTTACTTACTTACTTACTTTAACCAGCTAGGCGATTTTGGCCGTAGTACCGTTATGCAATGGATATATGGTATGTAATAAAAAAAATATAAAATTAATATAAAAAAAAAAAAAAATTAAAAAAAAATAAAATTAAATATTAAAAAATTAATTAAAAACAGATATAAAATAAAAAAGTTGATAAATTAAAATATAATACGATAAAATAAAATGATATAAAAGAATATTGAATGGAAATACAATAAAATCATAAAATAATATAAAATAAAATAAAAAAATAATATAAAGAAAGTAATAAATAAATAAATAAAATGAAATAAAACAAGTAAGGAAAGCTGTCTTCGGCTGTGCCGAAGGCTAAATACCTTTCATGAATAAGCGTCACGAGTTTCACTGTTTGATCCCAGTACAGCCTGTGTGAATTTAACTTAAGCTCATACCGAAATTATCGGAACTATCGATTATATGGGGGCGATGTGTTATATTGGTCCAATCTCATTGATTTTTAACATCGATTTTCTAAAATAGCAATAGTTACGAAATTTCACGTTCCTACCTATATAACTACAGGAGTTATCTACCAAAATCCGTTTATTGGAACAATCGATTGTATGGGGGCTATGTGAAATATTTATCCCATCTCGATGATTTTCAACATCGATATTTCAGATATAAAAATAGCAACACTTACAAAATTTCACGTTCCTACGTGTTTAATTACAGGAGTTATAGTCCAAAATCCGTTTATCGGAACAATCGATTGTATGGGAGCTATGTGGAATATATATCCCATCTCTATGATTTTCAACATCGCTATTTCACATATAAAAATAGCAACACTTACAAAATTTCACGTTCCTACGTGTTTAATTACAGGAGTTATAGCCCAAAATCCGTTTATCGGAACAATCGATTGTATGGGAGCTATGTGAAATATTTATCCCATCTCGATAATTTTCAACATCGATATTTCACATATCAAAATAGCAATACTTCCAAAATTTCACGTTCCTAGGTGTTTAATTACAGGAGTTATAGCCCAAAATCGGTTTATCGGAACAATCGATTGTATGGGAGGTATATGTAATATCGGTCCGATCTTGCTGGTTCCGACAAATGATCCCTATATTGGAAAATGTTGGCCGCATACAAAATTTCAGCCAAATATCTCAAAAACTGAGGGACTAGTTTGCGTTCAAACAGACAGACAGACAGACAGACAGACAGACAGACAGACAGACAGACATACAGACGGACATGGCTAAATCAACTCATCTCGTCATCCTGATCATTTCGGTATACTTATTGATGGGTCTATCTCTTCTTCTTCTAATACTTACAAACATCGGACCAAAGTTATAATACCATTTCATGTTCATGAAAGGTATAATAACATATAAAATAGAATAAAATAATGTGAAATATTACAAAATAATATGAAAAAAAAAAATAAATAGAAAAAAAAAATAAAAAAAGAAAAAAAAAAAAAAATAAAATAAATAGAAAATAAAAAAAAAAGAAAAAAAATAAAAAAAATAAAAAAAAATAAAAAAAAAAAAATAAAAAAAGACAAAAAAAATGAAAAACAATAGAAAAAAAAAAAAAAAAAAAAAAGACAAGAAAAATTAAAAAAATAGAAAAAAAATAAAAAAGTAAAAAAAGAAAAAAAAAAAGAAAAAAAAAAAAAATAAATCAAATAAAATAAAATAAAAAATAACAAATTAAAATTAAATAAAAATCTCCTCCAAATTACATAAAATCTTGATTAAAAAAGTTTGCTATATAAAGTAATAAAATTTAATCAATTACTAGCCCTCGTTCGATCTGAAAAAACTCAAACCATTTTCTTTTCAATTCTTCCAACAAAAGCTTTTCGCCCACATTCCATTTGCACTTAATAAACTCGCTTATACGATAATTATATAATCCCATCATAAAACGGAAATAAGTAAACAAATGTTTTATATGTAAATAAACACTTAATAGCATAATAAGCAAAAATTGCACACACATACAAACCAACAAATATTTCAAGTGTATTGCCACTTCCCTTGCCCGTCAAGTGTCCTTCTGCGGTCGTATGTAACTGAAGTTTTTATTGCATGTTTTTATGTTTCATTTTTACGTACATACATACATATGTTATTCTTTTCATATGTAATTCAGCAATTCTTATTAAAATCCCCCTCATGCTATTTGCTTATTTTTTTTTCCACACTTATCCTTTCACTTGATGTGCATAATGAAGAGTACATTTTCTGCTTATAAAAGCAGCGCTCAAGTGCCATTCAAATGTGAATAAGTTGACTTCCTCGCTGGTAGTGGATCGGAGGGTGAGCGAATAAACAAAAAAAAAAAAAAAAAATAAATAAAAAAAATGAGTTGGCGCCAATTGTATAAATGTGTGTGTGTGAGAGGCAGCATTAATGGTTAAAGTGGTTGGGGAGGAGGGGAGAGCAAATATGCAAACAACAATACACAATTGAATAGCATTGAATATAGCTGGCAGCGTCACATCATGAGCACGAGGGGTGTTGCTGTTGCCATCATGTTTGCCAGACATTAATGTATGGAAAATCTTTAAGGTAAACATACATAAATTTTGCTTATGAGTATTTAAAGGATTTTAAAAGAAGAAATGAAAGTACTTTTAAACGCCATAACATTGCTGCTATAGAAAAATAAACAAGCTAACGAGAGGCATACATAACAAACGTAGCGTATAAAATGTCAAATGAACAGAGAATGAGCATGAAAATATTATGAATATGTGACATACATACATATGTGTGTTTGTAGGTATGTATTTAAATGCACATGAATACCAACGAGACATGTTGTGTGTGTACTCATATGCAAAATAAGTGCCTTTTCAGTTGCATGCAATTGCACGGTGTCCTAGAACTCCTCAATTGATAGAATATGTTACTCATACGCCACAGCAAACGGCTGCTTAAAAAATCCAAAAAATGACTAGATAAATTAATTAAATTAAATTAAATTAAGTTTTATTTTATTACTTTTTATTTTATTCTATTTTATTTAATTTTATTTTATTTTATTTAATTTTTTAATTTTATTTTATTTTATTTCATTTTATTTAATTTAATTTTTTTGTTTTATTTTATTTTATTTTATTTTATTTTATTTAATTTAATTTTTTTATTTAAACTCTTTTTTATATCTTTTATTTTTTATTTATTTCTATTAATAAAAATTAAATTATTAATAATTATTTTGCGCTATTTAAAATTTTTTTTTTAATTTTTTTTCTTTTATTTCGTTCTGCTTTATTTCAATTTTTTATTTTATTCTACTTTATTTTATTTTGTTTTATTTTATTTTCTTTATTTTATTCATGTTGTTTTGTTTTTTTTTATATTTTTAATATTTTTTTTATTTTGGCTTTTTTTATTTTTATTTTTTATTTTTATTTTTATCTATTTTATTTTATTTTACCTTTCCTTTTTCTTTTCTTTTGATTTTATATTTATTTTATTTTATTTTTTATATTTATTTTTTTTTATTTTATTTAATTTAATTTTTTTCATTATCATTATTTTTTTTTAAATTTTTTTGTGATTAGTTTAGTTTAATCAAATTTTTTTTTCTTTTATTTCATTTAGTTTTTTTTTATTAATTTAATTTGATTTTATTTTTATTTTATTTTATATTATTTATTTTAATTATTTTGTTTATTTTATTTATTTAATTTATTTAATTTATTTTATTTATATTATTTGTTTATTTATATTTTCTTGTTATTTAATTTTTTAATTCATTTTATTTTATTTTATTTTGTTTTTTATAATTTATTTTCTTTTGTTT
>CAXKVI010000001.1:6868390-6893390 GCA_964058755.1 Campiglossa producta | reverse complement strand
TTTATTTTATTTTATTTTATTTTATTTTATTTTATTTTATTTTATTTTATTTTATTTTATTTTAATTTACTTTTTCTTATTTTTCTTGCTGGCATTTCTTTCTCGGAACTGAATCGTGACAGCCATACACTTTCTCCGAAACGAGCTTGCCTAATCATTTTATAAATCAAAATTACTTTTCATTTCTATGACAGCTTGAATAGGTTGGCAGGCGGCTTTGCTTTTTACTTACAATGTTCAGTTAAAGCTTTCACAATTTTTCCCCGTACACCACGTAATCGCTTACAATCATGTCTACTGCAATTCATTTGTCTCGCCTGCTTACAAACATTCTTTTATGTTGACAATTTGTATCTTTAACACGCTTTTGAAAGATATTTATGTAGTATACTTGTAATAGCAAGTTGGCATTTACAATGTGTTAACTTTTCCTTATCATTTCGCAAGTACATATGTATGTTACTCATACCACCTGTCGTCCTTTTACCTTAGGTGTTTGTGTGCTAAAGAATTATCTGAAACTGATTTAAAGAAAATTTATGACAATGACAATCTGACAGCTGCGATTAACTTTAAAGTCTTAAAATGGAATAAGATAAAATAAAATAAAATAAAATAAAATAAAATAAAATAAAATAAAATAAAATAAAATAAAATAAAATAAAACAAAATAAAATAAAATAAAATAAAATAAAATAAAATAAAATAAAATAAAATAAAATAAAATAAAATAAAATAAAATAAAATAAAATAAAATAAAATAAAATAAAATAAAATAAAATAAAATAAAATAAAATAAAATAAAATAAAATAAAATAAAATAAAATAAAATAAAATAAAATAAAATAAAATAAAATAAAATAAAATAAAATAAAATAAAATAAAATAAAATAAAATAAAATAAAATAAAATAAAATAAAATAAAATAAAATAAAATAAAATAAAATAAAATAAAATAAAATAAAATAAAATAAAATAAAATAAAATAAAATAAAATAAAATAAAATAAAATAAAATAAAATAAAATAAAATAAAATAAAATAAAATAAAATAAAATAAAATAAAATAAAATAAAATAAAATAAAATAAAATAAAATAAAATAAAATAAAATAAAATAAAATAAAATAAAATAAAATAAAATAAAATAAAATAAAATAAAATAAAATAAAATAAAATAAAATAAAATAAAATAAAATAAAATAAAATAAAATAAAATAAAATAAAATAAAATAAAATAAAATAAAATAAAATAAAATAAAATAAAATAAAATAAAATAAAATAAAATAAAATAAAATAAAATAAAATAAAATAAAATAAAATAAAATAAAATAAAATAAAATAAAATAAAATAAAATAAAATAAAATAAAATAAAATAAAATAAAATAAAATAAAATAAAATAAAATAAAATAAAATAAAATAAAATAAAATAAAATAAAATAAAATAAAATAAAATAAAATAAAATAAAATAAAATAAAATAAAATAAAATAAAATAAAATAAAATAAAATAAAATAAAATAAAATAAAATAAAATAAAATAAAATAAAATAAAATAAAATAAAATAAAATAAAATAAAATAAAATAAAATAAAATAAAATAAAATAAAATAAAATAAAATAAAATAAAATAAAATAAAATAAAATAAAATAAAATAAAATAAAATAAAATAAAATAAAATAAAATAAAATAAAATAAAATAAAATAAAATAAAATAAAATAAAATAAAATAAAATAAAATAAAATAAAATAAAATAAAATAAAATAAAATAAAATAAAATAAAATAAAATAAAATAAAATAAAATAAAATAAAATAAAATAAAATAAAATAAAATAAAATAAAAATAAAATAAAATAAAATAAAATAAAATAAAATAAAATAAAATAAAAATAAAATAAAAATAAAATAAAATAAAATAAAATAAAATAAAATAAAATAGAATAGAATAAAATAAAATAAAGTAAAATAAAATAAAATAAAATGATATCAAATATAATAAAATAAAAAAAAAATATAACAAAAGAAAAAAAAAGAATAACAAAATTAAAAAAAAGGAAAGACGCACTCACATAATACATTTACGGTTAAAATACAAAATTTATGACACATTGTCCGTTTTTCCATTTTTCGCTTCATTCAAATGTATACGTGTACTGATTTTTCGATATGTGTTTCCCACATTTTTGCTAGGCAATATGCCGTCTTATTCATTTTTCTGATGCCACTTGTAGTGATGCCCTAGCGACGAGCCTGCTGGGCGCTATGACATTTTCCCTGTCACCCTTTTGGTTTTTCTTTGCCATTTTGCCATATACTGTCATGTTTTCCTTCAGCTTAATATTATATTTTTGTTTTGGTTAATTTTTCGTGCATTAATTTCTAGAATTGTTTATGTGTTTTTGCTTTAGTGGGGCGATGCTGGGTCTTTCATTTATTTTGACATATTTATACACATTTGTATGTACATTGGGTATATATTTTTAGCGTTTGATTAGCCTTCTAAAATTTTTATAAATCTTCATGGGTTGTCTTGAATTTTATACCAACATGTCTTCTAATAGAAAATCCTTGAAACTAGCTAAAATCAAACTAAAAACTTTAGTAATAACCTTTTATTTTATTCACTGGATTTTTTTCTTTTTTTGTAAATATGAGAACTAGTTGTCACAACTGGGTATTTGATACTCAATTTCTCGTTTATTTTACTTTTATGTATTTTGTTTATGTTTTGTTAAGTTAAAAATTAAATTGATTGGCTTTTTCGAATCTTTTTTTAATTCACACAACTGGGTATATGTATGTTGCTGAACTTTGATCATATATTTTCTTTTTTCTTTTATTTCTTTGTCCTTAATTGGTTGACTGGGTTTATTGAATTCACACAACCGGGTATATGAATTTGAATTTTAGGCGGATTTCGCGTTATTTTACTTTTATTTTGTTTATTTTTCATTAGCTTAAACTTTTGATGCATTCCTTTTCTTGTATACTATTTTTTACCTCCTACAACTGGGTATATAATATTATTTTTCATTAAGATTTCGTGTTTCTTTTACTTTTTTTGGGCTTATTTGTCATTATGTTTATTTTTTTTTTAAAATTTAAGATATGCAACTGGGTATATGATTTTAGGGGGTTTCTTCTAATTTCATCTTCCCTTTACTTTTATTTCGTTTATTTGTCCTTAACTTAAACATTTGGTTCGCTTGATTTTTTGTATAACAACTGGGTATACGTTGCTCAATTTAATTCATATATCATTTTTCTTTTACTTTTATTTTTATTTTCTGTCTTTGTCATTAAGTTAAGTACGTGGGCGCTTCACTTGACATATTGCTTAACTACCTTCCAAGCTCCCAACTACATACACCCAATGGTCCAAGCACGCCACAAAAACGCCTCCATTCGCCGCCGATTAAACTTTATCTACGTTTATGACAGCTCATATGTTGTAGCGCTCATCTCGACCGCCCCTCCTCCCCTCCTTCTCTTCCATGCACAACAATTTTTTTTTATTAATTTTTGTTCGCTTTTCTATTTTTTTCGTAAACACGCTTCGCTCGCTAACCCATCAGATCATCAATTTAGATTTCTGCCCTATGCGCGTTTAGCCTTAGCTTTCATTTTACACATTTTTGCTGTCGCCCTCGTTTGCTTTTTATGAGACCCAAAGGACCTGCGTTGTTATGCTGCGCTTTGGTATATTGTGTGTTTTCTTTTCATTTCGTGTTTTGTTTTTTCTTTTTTACTCACTTGAGATTGTTGTGCTCTGATACCGGTGACGCCGTCATTTAACTTTTCTAGGCAATTTTGGTGTCTTCTTATTTTCACATGAACGTTAATATTTTTCTAATATTTCTTTTGTGTTGTATTTCAACGTTTCATACTGAGGAAATAAGCAATTTATTAGCTGTATGTCTGAAGGTTTGTGTGTTTGTTGATTTTGTCTTGATCAGCAGTCGCAGGAAGCGGATGCTGTATTATTTTGGTTTCTTAATATTTGTTGGATGTGTGTGTGTGTGTGTGTGTGTTTGTTTGTGTGAGTAGTTTTTATGAAATTCTATCAAATGTGTTATGTTGTCACATATGTTAAGAAATTTAATTCTCACCCAGTTGAGGTTATCGAACACATTTATTTAAGTGCTTTTCAGATTAAAGCCAAAACGTAGTTTTCGGTAGATAACAATGACAGCTGAACAAGGAAATTCATTTCAATATTAATAGTCCCTCACAATGGACTACCTTAAACTTTGCAAAGGTATGGAGTGAAAATTACTAAAAAGCAGACAAATATAGATTTTTTAAAGACATTTTTGAAAATAGGTGTGGCAGCGCCCACTTTTGATTGTACAGTTTTTTTGTCAAATCATTCAAGATATCACAACGACAGATTTTTTTTATATGGAAAAATTTTAAAAGGATCACAGATATATAATAAAATAATATATTACAAATCCAAAGTGTCCATTTATGAAGAAATTTGGAAAATATAAATTTTCGAAAATGGGTGTGGCCCCGCCCTTTCATAATCGACTACACTTTACAACAGCTAAACCTTTTGGATATGCTTAATCCGAATATGAAGTCAAAATTTTGGGTCACCCTAGGTTTCCTCTGCAGAGTGTAGTTTGTTCAGAGATCGGTAGTTGTAAACACACATTTTTTTATACCCAGCGTATAATTTTGTCCACATAACGGGACTATGTAACGGCACAAAATAATCGAGATAGATATAGAGTTCCATATATGAAAGTTCTTAGGTTGAATAGAGGTGTTCATTAAGCCATGTCCGTCTTTGTGTCCGTCTGTCCGTCCTTACGTCGATAGCTTGAGTAAAAATTGAAATATTTGCATAAAATTTTATATACAGGTTACTTTTTGTGCCAAGCTAGGTTGCTATTGGAAATGAGCGAAATCGGATGATAACCACGCCCCCTTTTTCGATATCGAAAATTTCGAAAATCATACAAATTGACATAACTTGAGTAAAAATTAAGGTATTTGCATGAAATTTAGTATACAGATTACTTTCTGGCCAAAGTAGCTTACTAGAGAAAATGGGCGAAATCGGATGATAACCACGCCTCTTTTGTCGATATCGACAACTTCGAAAATTTCGAAAATCTTACAAACTTACATAACTTGACTAAAAATTTAGATATTTGAATGAAATTTTGTATACATGTTACTTTCTGGCCAAGGTAGGTTGCTATTGAAAATGGGCAAAATCGGATGATAACCACGCCCCCTTTTTCGATATCGAAAATTTCGATAATCACATAAATTTACATATCTCGGTAGCTGAAATGCTTTAAATGATATAATTTCGTATTGGAATGGTAATTCTCTTATGAGTTTTCCATAAATTTTTTAAAACGGGCGTGGCACCGCCCACTTTTAAGAAAATTGAAAATTCGACTGGTCGTATCTTTTAAAGCGATTACGATAGAACGATGAAATTTGGCACGAAGCATTCTAGTATCGTTGGGAGTATACCTGATGAAATCGTATAAAATCGCCCTACAACCATGCCCACTTACGAAATCGAAAATTTCGAAAATCACCTGTTGTTGTAGTTGTTGTTAACAACAAAACACTCCCCGAAGGTTTTGGGGAGTGATACCGAACTTGACAGTCCTTGGCCGGATATGACCCCGGTACGCTGCGGTACTCCCTTGCGGTACTGCCCGAATGTCGTGGTAGCGATTTGGTATGACCAGTGGAACCTTCTAGGTCATGGCATCCCTCCATCCATGAGGAAGGAGAAGATGGGTAATGAGAGGCATCATATCCGTAGATCAACCATCGAGTAGCACGTCAATTACCTATGTGCATATTAGTCGCCTCTTACGACCGGTATGCCTACCTCGGGCATATTCTAAACCCCTAACCCGCAGGGGTTACATATACTTTGAAATGAATAAATAATCGACATATGTCGAAAATCACCTAAATTGACATAATTCGGCAACGGAAACGGCTAACATGATATAGTTTGGTAGGCTGAATCCCGTCCACCCGATATTGCTGAAGAAGAACGCACCTTAACTAGGGAGACAAGAGTCACCGTGGCACAACTTAGGTCTGGATACAGTGTAAGGTTAAACTATTACTTATCCAGTCTGAATGATACAATTTCAAACACATGCCCTGCATGTAGTAGGAGCCCCCATGATACCCTACATCTCTTCAATAGTCCAATTGAACCTACTCTTCTAACTCCTCTGTCACTCTGGTCCCGTTAGAAGAATTTGGTGAAGATCTTCGGAATGATCATACACTCTAGGCAGGGCAATGCATTGTTAACAACAACAACAACAATAGTCATTCTATTATAATTGTTTGATAAATTTTTAATAGTAGGCGTGGCACCGCCCACTTTTCAGGGAGGCATATTTGAAAATTTCACGGGTCATAATTATTAAATTGATTACGGTAGAACGATGAAACTGGTAGGTACAAGATATACTAGCATAATAGGGAGTATACCTGATGTAATTGGACGAAATCGTTTCCCAACCACACCCAATTCCGAAATGGAAAATTTCGAAAATCATATGAAAACTACCGCTGGGTAATTAATGTTCGGTTTACCCGAATTTGACATTCATTCCAGTTGGAATACTAGTCGAGCTATGCATCGGCATCATACCAGGTTTGTGTACTAGTTTGTAGTACGTTTCTCGTTTAACGAGTATCAAGTTTATTCGTTAGAAAGCAGCGACTATCTTATAACTTTAAACGAGCTAAACTTGTACATTTGTATATTTGTATATCCAGACTATCTCGGGAACCGCTTGACCGATTTGGATGAAATTATAAATATAGATAGGAGGGTTGGTTCTAAGACTATACACTTGCGGTTGCCACTTGGGGCGGTTTATAGGGTTCCCACCTATATCAATTTTTTCTAGAGATATCGACTTTGAGGTCTTGTATTAGTATTGGAGGTGCCATGTCCCCTTTTTGTTATCCACAGTGGCTTTGGGGGTGGAAGGGATCGACCACATATGTATAATCCCTCGCCAAATGTCAGTGGTCCTAACTAAATATTTCCAGAGGTATAGACTATGAAGTATTTCATTTGTATGGGAGGTGCCACGCCCCCTATATATATCAAAATATTTTGTAGCCCGTGACCATCCCTGGAAGATATCCAGTACGTGCTGATCTTAAGCTGATTTGTTCAATGTTGGCTGAATAGTTTGACATTGGCTGGCCTAAAAATAGTCAGCAATGAACTAGTATCAATTCACCACAAAATGTATAGTCAATGAACTAGTATGTTTGCTGAGTAGTTTGGGTTTTAACTACAGGGCTACCGCTAGAACATGGCGACCGCCAACCTTTTTTTTTTTATTTCTGCTTAGTTCCTTTTTATAAAATTTTTGTGAGCTTGGAAAAATGCCTGTCAGCGACAAATGTTGCGCACTTCAGCACGTCGATGATGATGGGGCGTTTTGTGTCGTTGACGTTGATGATATATTCGTTGGTGAAGTTGTGATCTCGAATCTCAAGAGCGGCATCAAAAAATAAAAAAAAAAATAAAAAAAATTAAAATATAAAAAAACCAATTTAAAACCAAATTGTTCACCTTTAAAAAAATGCGGTAGAATTGAATGCAGAAACTCTTTGACGGCAAAATTTTGGCATTTCATTTTATGGCAAATTGTTGCTACTGAAGTGGAGCAAAATGAAGCTACAACGCTGTAGAGTACGCCTATACATACAAACATACATACATATGTACCCATGTGCAATTGTTTTCCACAGAAACAATGTAGAAAGAATTAAAAAATTGCAATTGTTGAGAAGGTGTTGGTGGGCTAAGTAAAATATATTCAGGGCATGAAAACGTTCAAATATTCGCTGAAACTGATTGAAAAGGCACTCCAATCTCGTTCACTCTGCTGCAGTCACTTACCCACTTGAAGCTTTTGTTTTTTGTGCCAGTTTTTTCTTTTTTCACAGGATTCACAGGATGCAGAACTGCAGGCTGGTGTAAAGGATGGGATGAAAAGGAGCGATGGCTACTATTGTACCATCCAACACGTTAACTAATGACTGCAATACTCGTGCTGACTTGCCAGCGAATAGATGTATGTATGTACATACATACGAATATGTGTTGGTATTCATATGTCAGTATGTATGAGTGTGTGCACAACAAGTTGCAGTTGCAAGGTAGTTGACAGTCAATGACCAACTCAGCAGCATGTCCAATGCATTTGGGTGTACTCGTTTCAATTCACTGTGGTTGATGTTGACATGTCACCGTTTAATTGGCTAAAGTTGGCTTCATATGAACTTTGTTGTAATTAAATGCGAACTACAGCCTGTAACGCCGCATTTCATTGTAAAAACAAACATACAAACACAAAAGCTAGGGATGCTACGGAGTTTCGATTTTGATTACGAAACGACAGTTTAACGTAATTTAATTTATGAATTTTGATACTTAGAGAAAATTGACAAAGATTTACACAGCGATGGATACCATGACGGCGTTTCGGACTTTCCAGGGTCCACATCAGATGGATTTTCGGACACAGAACTACTGTGTCTGCACCGAAGCGGTTAAAGCAATTGCTTATAACAAATCAGCTACGATGCCCTGTAGTATTTCTAAGTCAACTTTCTTATAAGCGTGCCAATTCCAATAAGAGACATTCATAAGAAACATTCATAATTGATACATAAGTACACACCATAGGTAGAGCAAACCAATAATACACCAAAAAGTGGTATGAAGGAATGCAAATTAAAAACATCAGTGTGCTTCTGCATAAATATGCACGCCTAATAATATACTCATATTCCGTGTATCATATGGAAAATATGTCGCAGCCTTATGTCTAATTTTATTTTATTTTATTTTATTTTATTTTATTTTATTTTATTTTATTTTATTTTATTTTATTTTATTTTATTTTATTTTATTTTATTTTATTTTATTTTATTTTATTTTATTTTATTTTATTTTATTTTTTTTTATTTTATTTTATTTTATTTTATTTTATTTTATTTTATTTTATTTTATTTTATTTTATTTTATTTTATTTTATTTTATTTTATTTTATTTTATTTTATTTTATTTTATTTTATTTTATTTTATTTTATTTTATTTTATTTTATTTTATTTTATTTTATTTTATTTTATTTTATTTTATTTTATTTTATTTTATTTTATTTTATTTTATTTTATTTTATTTTATTTTATTTTATTTCATTTAAATAAATTTTTTTTTTTTTTTTTTTAATTATATTTTTTTATTTCTTTATTTAATTTAATTTAATTAATTAATTTAATAATTTTTTTTTGTTTTTGTTTTTATAGGTTGTTTTCAATTATATTATTTTTATTTTATTTTTTTATATATTTTAAATATTGTATTTTTCTCTTATTTTACTTAAAAAAAAAAGATTAATATATGAAAAATTATCCCACAGTGCACGTACACATAAGAGTATGTAATATCATCAAGATAAAGTTTGATTGCGTGTGTGTTTGTGTATGCAAAACAATGTATAAATATACGCAAAAGGGGCATTGCAACGCATAAACTGAGGGTAATTTAAAATAATTGCCCCTAGTAAGGCAATATAAAATCGCCACCAACCGCAGCGTTGAGCAGGAATCGTAATGCTTTTTAATAGTCAGCCAAAATTGTGTGGGTTTGCAATAGAGATGGTAATGCTTATGTTGCTGATGATAATAAAATTATAAATTGTTGTTGTTTATGTGCTGATGGTCAGAAGTTTCACCAAAAATAACCAACGCATTGTGCAATATGAAAATTTGAAGATTGCCTTCTTTTGACTAAGCGATGCTGGCGCATGAGTTACAATTGCTTTGAAAATTCCCTTTGCTGTCAATGTTTGTAGGTATGCGTGCTTGGCTATGTTTGAAACATATTAGCAACGCAATCATAAAAGTATTTGCTTGTCATGCAGATTGTTTTATTTGATAAAAAAATTAAGATTGTATGAGAAGTGAATGTCCAAATGTTTATTTCTAATGGCGCAAATATTCTCAATACTAAAGAGCTGGTTTTTGCGTGAGCAAGCAAAATTTGTAATTATTGCCATAAACACCAAAATACACAATTTTTTCGGAAATATTTAATTTCAAAGTCTTTAATAGAATTTGGAAATGTGGAGGACATAAAGTTGGCGGTTTAAAGTGATATTTGCTGCAGGCTTGCTTTGAGAATTGAAAAGTAAGCAAGTCACAAAAAATTTGATTTCATGACATAGCTTTACTGAATTAAATTCTTTATTTAGTTTAATTATTATTTAATTTAATTTTATTTTATTTCATTTTATTTTATTTTATTTTATTTTATTTTATTTTATTTTATTTTATTTTATTTTATTTTATTTTATTTTATTTTATTTTATTTTATGTTATTTTATTTTATTTTATTTTATTTTATTTTATTTTATTTTATTTTATTTTATTTTATTTTATTTTATTTTATTTTATTTTATTTTATTTTATTTTATTTTATTTTATTTTATTTTATTTTATTTTATTTTATTTTATTTTATTTTATTTTATTTTACTTTATTTTATTTTATTTTACTTTTTTTTATTTTATTTTATTTTATTTTATTTTATTTTATTTTATTTTATTTTATTTTATTTTATTTTATTTTATTTTATTTTATTTTATTTTATTTTATTTTATTTTATTTTATTTTATTTTATTTTATTTTATTTTATTTTATTTTATTTTATTTTATTTTATTTTATTTTATTTTATTTTATTTTATTTTATTTTATTTTATTTTATTTTATTTTATTTTATTTTATTTTATTTTATTTTATTTTATTTTATTTTATTTTATTTTATTTTATTTTATTTTATTTTATTTTATTTTATTTTATTTTATTTTATTTTATTTTATTTTATTTTATTTTATTTTATTTTATTTTATTTTATTTTATTTTATTTTATTTTATTTTATTTTATTTTATTTTATTTTATTTTATTTTATTTTATTTTATTTTATTTTATTTTATTTTATTTTATTTTATTTTATTTTATTTTATTTTATTTTATTTTATTTTATTTTATTTTATTTTATTTTATTTTATTTTATTTTATTTTATTTTATTTTATTTTATTTTATTTTATTTTATTTTATTTTATTTTATTTTATTTTATTTTATTTTATTTTATTTTATTTTATTTTATTTTATTTTATTTTATTTTATTTTATTTTATTTTATTTTATTTTATTTTATTTTATTTTATTTTATTTTATTTTATTTTATTTTATTTTATTTTATTTTATTTTATTTTATTTTATTTTATTTTATTTTATTTTATTTTATTTTATTTTATTTTATTTTATTTTATTTTATTTTATTTTATTTTATTTTATTTTATTTTATTTTATTTTATTTTATTTTATTTTATTTTATTTTATCAAATTAAATTCAGTCCCGTTACATCTCTAATATATATCTGTTTCAATACACTCCTGGCAAATAAAATCGAAACATGAAATATAAGAATATCAGTTTTCACATCACATAAATGCAAATTGCTTGAGTTGTCTTAGATAAATTTAAAAATTTTCATTGAGTTTTCTGTTTTAATTTTTCCCCTCAGTGTACTTGCATACAAAAGTCTATATAGTCCATATTTTCTACCAGAGTACATACTACAATCTTTGAGGTGAAAGTTCTGTTGTTGGCGTTTGGGACCATTGTCAAAACAAGGGAATCGTAGTTGTGGCCTCTACATTGCCTAGAAGCAGGGTGTGAATATACACAACACTGGAAAAAGAAGCTCCAAAAACCACCATGCAAGATTTTTTGTTTGTTTTTGCATCAAACATGACATTAAATGTGTTCCTACTAGCATACCGAGTCATACATATATACCGCCATGTTTATACAGCTACATGTACTCATACATATGTTCTCATATATTCGTATCTATCCGCATGATATCCATGCACCTATAAATGTTCGTATTAAGCTGATACTGTAGAAAATTTGGGTCAACAAAAATAGATGGATGATCGAATGGATGAATTGAATTCATGAGTTTAAATATCGAAATGTGTGTGGCATTCATGGATTTCATTTCGTTCTGTATTTGCTAGCGACATTTCTACGAAACGCGTGGTGTGCTTTGATGCTTGTAAAAAGTTTGTATGTATGTGTTGCATGTGATGAGTGTAAAAATATGTGCTTTTTCGGGGGATAGCTAGGTACTTTTTGGAAATGAAATGTTTGATTAAATGATGGATCGATTTGACCCTCTTTAGTTGACAAGAAACTGTGTTATGATTTGGCACATGAAATAACAGAGTGATGGCTAGAGCTGATGGTTATGCGATTTTTGGAAATATGATGGCGTTATTTTAGGCTACTAAAGGTCGTGTATTTGATTTGAGATGAGCTGAGAAGTAGGTACCATTTCTGTAATTATTTTGTTAGTTAAGATAATCGTACATGGCTTACCAATTTGAAAACTTCAAGGCTTCAACTTTAAGAGTGTGTAAAATATTTTAGTTAAATATTGCATTTTATAGTTCCGGGGATGCGAATTTTCAAATATGGCGACCTGTGCGCCGCCTATCGGATTTTTTTTCGTATACTGGTTTG
Source organism: Campiglossa producta (assembly GCA_964058755.1). NCBI lineage: Eukaryota > Metazoa > Arthropoda > Insecta > Diptera > Tephritidae > Campiglossa > Campiglossa producta. Next base: position 6,880,762 of record CAXKVI010000001.1, on the reverse strand, counting down.
TCTTTTTCGTATATTGGCTGGTCCTCGAAACCTGTAAGTTGATAAGAATTTTCAGACCCATAGGTATATCGAATGTATATGAAGGTACTCATGCGCCACCTAGCGGGTAATGTTTTTTAACTTTTGAAATGTAGTTAATAATAATAATTATCTTAATATCAGCTAAATCGATCCATAAATACGCTTTAAAGTTTTTATTACCTCAATCTCAGCGTCACCTAGCGGAATTTTTGTTAAGGAGATAGATATCTTAGACTTTAAACGAGCTAATCTTGTATATTTGTACATTTGTGTATTTGTATATCCGGTACTGTCTCGGGAACCGCTTGATCGATTTTGATGAAATTTGGGATATATGTAGATACATAGTATGATTGTTTCTAAGACTATCCACATGGGGCTGCCACTTGGGGCGGTTTACAGGGTTGCCACATACCTCTAATCTTTTAAATTATGGAGGAATATATGTCCATATGGGTATCAAACGTAAGGTATTTTCGGCTGCATGCCAAATAAAATATTTTCAAGTAGGGTTGCCACCTAGGGTTGCCTCCTTATCGCAGTATATTTATATATCCGGTACTATCTCGAGAACCGGTTAACCGATTTGGTTGAAATTTGTCATATAGATAGAATGATTGATTCTAAGACTATCCACTTGGATGTTGCCACTTTGGGCGGTTTACAGGGCTGCCACCTATCTCTACTTTTTAAATTATGGAGGAATATATGTCCATATGGGTATCAAATGTAAGGAATTTTTGGCGACATACCAATTAAATAGTTTCAAGTAGGGTTGCCGCCCAAGGTTACCACTTTACCGTATTGCATTTGTATACACATTTTGGGGGAATTTTGGAAAAATTTTGGGAACATTTTGGGGCTTTTTTGGGTTCAATTTTGATTAATTTGGATCATTTTTGGGTCATTTTGGACCGCTTAACCGATTTCGATGAAATTTGGCATAGTGCGCTTGATACTAGGACTGTCCACTTGGGTGTTGCCACTTGGGGTGGTTTACAGCGTTACCAACTATCTATTTTTTTTTTTTTTCTTAAATATTGAACAAGGTAAGTCAAATGGATAACAATTCAATGTTACTTTCAGCCGCATACCCAACGTGATGTCTTAAAAATGAGGGTTGCCACCTTATTGCCTTTTATATTTTTTTCTTCGTATATTGACCGATTGAAGACAAGTAAGTTATACATTTTTGCAGATATGTTTTTGTATGAGCAATTTCGTACAACGCTGAGATCGATTTCCTAGAAAAAGGCGAATTGAACAAATTGAGAGCTTGTAAGTTAAAATTTCCAGAAAAGGCTTAGTGAAAGTTATATGCTTATAGCCACGCGCCCTAACTAAGTCCAAAGTAATACTACAACTAAGTGTGTATATATAAAATATGCTGCTTCTGAAAGCTTTCTAAAATTTCAATGGAATTCATTTTGATGCTAAATTAGCTCACAACTAATAATATCGGTAAGTAAAAAGTGCGTGGTTTTAGCTATACTTAGATAGTATTATATGTTTTATTTATGTTTTGTCAAGCAGCTTACTTTATCTTATAAATTCACTTGTATTATTCGTAGAAGTGACTATTTGTATTCTTGCTTTCAAAGTGTATGCGACAAAACTTTTGGAAATAAGTTGACTTATGGATACATTTTCAATGTTGTTTGACTCGAAAATTTAAGCAAAATATCTACCTTTTATAATTTCGCTGGTAAGAACCGATTTTTCAAATAGGAAAGTGAGAAACCCTCAAATATTTAATAAAAATAAAAATACGAGTGTGTGCATAGAGGTTAGTTATATTTTCACTCGTAGTTTAAAAATTTAATTGAAAAGTTCGAACACAATTTCCTGTTCAATTGTACCTACTTATAATTACAATCAATATAAACTTGTTAGTGCATTTGGTCGTTACCTACATTAATTTCAACAATTACCGCTAATCTGCAATTGCGCTCTACTTAACCTAAATCACATTATAACTAACATATGCACACGACTGTGTCTAATACTGATTGGATCTGGTTTTATTAGTGCGATATTTATAGAGATAAGTAGGGATATATTTAGAGCTGCATATGTATATTGTATGTATCTTAGATGGGTACATTGTATTAAGTAAGCCATAATAAGAAAATCCAATATTTTTTTTGTTATATACCACTAAGTACCCCTCTTGGAAAGCGCCTCTGCTCTCAGTATTAAAAAGGTTTTCTTTAAAAGCAGCGAAAAAAAAATAAGTAGTGAGATTTTCTCATATTTTTTAGTGCATAGTGCCCATCTGTGGCATGTATGTCTGTGCAATATTTCGGTGCTAGTTGCAGTGTAAAACTATTCGCGCTTGTGTAGACTAAGGTGTGCCCAAATGTCTTGCATTTAATTTTCAGATCAATTTTAATTAAATTTTTGTAGGTTCACGTTTGAAAAATGATTTCAAGGTAATTCATAAATTTTAATATCATATTACAAAATGAGATCATTTTATTTTTCCAAAAAAATTAGACCTATTTTAATGCAATTTAATTCAATTTAACCTAAAATCATTACACAAAATAAAATATTATTTTAATTAATTTTATTTTGATTCGGTTTTATTTTATAATATCAATAGCTGACCCGGCCGACGTTGTCCTGCCACAAATTTATTTCCCTGTATGTTTCTCTTACCCGATCCCTATATCATCCCTATCTCCTTCGTATAGGAGGAACCACGCCCCCTTTTTCGTTATCCCCAGATTTTTTGGAGGTGGTAGGGATCGACCTCATATAACTCCTTACCAAATTTCAGTGGTTCAACCTAAATACTTCCAGAGATATGGACTATGAAGTATTTTAATCGTATGGGAGCTGCCACGCCCCCTTTTTGAGTGAGAATGGTGTTGTTATCCTATAGCTCTGTAACAATTTGCAGGTCCATACCTTAAACCTATAACCTGCGCGTGGTAATAACAAACAAACCCTCCAAAGGAAGTATCTGATTTCGCTCAGCCATTTTCGAGTTTTAGCGTGACGACTGAACACCATTTTTATATATATAGATGAACCTAAGTCCAAATGAAACCCGTGTTCTTCCCCTGTCGTAACCCAACAAACACATTCTCTAACGTTAGAGAAATGCTCGTCTTTATGTTAGTTAACTAGGGCAATTCTCTAACTATTCGAAGGCAACCGTAGAGAACTGCACTGGAACTCGATTCGAGATAGGCTAGAGAACTAGCCAAAAGGCGAACATTTGCCAATTCACATTGGAATCCCATTAGAGAATGACATTAGAATTCGACTGGAAAGCTATAGTGTTCTCGATTTGAGAATTATATCCCAGTTTGTTAGAGAACGCTGTGATTCTCGAGTGTTTCTCGAGTCGTCCTCTATCGTTAGAGATTGGAGAATGGGGCTAGTTCTCGAATGTACCTCGAATCGAAATCTAGCTTCATGGTTTGTTGGGTAAATATATCGAAATTTCATGATGCCTGTTGTTTAAGAATTTGTCTGCAAATTTTCGTAAAGATCGCGGCATTGGTTCAGACGTTAAAGAACCAAAAACATCCGCAGCCAGTCACAAACTTACGTTTTTATATATTAGTAAGATATTAAATATATTTAATTTTAATTAGTTTTTATTTTATAAACATTTTATTGTGTTTGATTTTATTTTTAATTTATTATTATTATTATTATTTTTTATTATATTTTTTTTAAATATTTTTATTTATTTTTTAAATTTTTTGGTTTTGTTTTGTTTTATTTTATTTTTAATTATTACATTTATTTTTATTTTAATTTTTTTTAATTGTTTTAATTTTAGTTGATTTTAGCCTATAGGCTAAAGTATCGCGTTTATGTAATCGTTTACCAGAGCGTATGAGTAACTTATTGATGAAAGTATAGTTTTTTAGGCTCATTGTTTTGAAAAATAAGAAAAAAATTTAGAAAAGTATATAGTTTCAAATTAAAAATATTCGCCTCTCATCGGCAGACCCTAATATAAGCAGATAATAGGGCTACAAATAGTCGTCAACATTTGCGTTTGTTAGCTTGTAATACATTCAAATGCAGTAAACATCAAAGTTATGCTGGTTAGAAAATAGCCACAAACACAAACATGCACCCATACATACATACATACATATATCCCTTATACATTCATATGTGTGTGTTACTATGTTAGTAGTATTCGTACATTATCTGTTATGCAGGAAAGATTTGCATATGTTAAGCGCATTCATTCATTATTGTCGACTTCGCTAATAGCATGTACATCTAATCCGATTTATACCGCACAATGAATCTCAGGCAAGTATCGCTAGAAATCGGTGATATCATTGACAGATTTAAGCCAAGCTTAACACCAAACCAAACATCGATGCTAACGCCAACACACCAAAACGTCAATATGTCAGTCAGTGTGTCAATATATATATATAATTTCAATGCCTCTAATGATGACCAACGAACAAATTAAAGCGAGCAATGACACATATGGATATAACTTACAACAACAACATGGAATGGTGAGCAAAAGAGAGGGTAGGATATGGTTGTTTGTTTTGTGAATACTTAAAAGTATATACTATTAGAGTCATTTAAAAAAAAGATTGTATTTTATTGGATTTAGACTTCAAATTTAGATTAATTTATTGATATTATCTTTATTTGATTTAATTTAATTGAAGTTTTTTTATTTTAATTAAATTTTATTTTATTCTTCTAATTTGTTTTGTTTTATTTTTTCACTTTATTTTGTTTAAAATTTAATTTTATTTATTCTTTATTTTATTGTATTTTATTTAATTTAATTTGATTTAATTTAATTTAATTTAATTTTTATTTTATTTTATTTTTATTTTATTGCATTTTAATTTATTTTAATTTTTTTATATTGATTTTAATTTAATTTAAATTTATATTATTATTTTATTTTATTTTATTTTATTTTATTTTATTTTATTTTATTTTATTTTATTTTATTTTATTTTACTTTATTTTATTTTATTTTATTTTATTTTATTTTATTTTATTTTATTTTATTTTATTTTATTTTATTTTATTTTATTTTATTTTATTTTATTTTATTTTATTTTATTTTATTTTATTTTATTTTATTTTATTTTATTTTATTTTATTTTATTTTATTTTATTTTATTTTATTTTATTTTATTTTATTTTATTTTATTTTATTTTATTTTATTTTATTTTATTTTATTTTATTTTATTTTATTTTATTTTATTTTATTTTATTTTATTTTATTTTATTTTATTTTATTTTATTTTATTTTATTTTATTTTATTTTATTTTATTTTATTTTATTTTATTTTATTTTATTTTATTTTATTTTATTTTACTTTATTTTATTTTATTTTATTTTATTTAATTTTATTTTATTTTATTTTATTTTATTTTATTTTATTTTATTTTATTTTATTTTATTTTATTTTATTTTATTTATTTAATTTATTTTATTTTATTTTATTTTATTTTATTTTATTTTATTTTATTTTATATTATTTTATTTTATTTTATTTTATTTTATTTTATTTTATTTTATTTTATTTTATTTTATTTTATTTTATTTTATTTTATTTTACTTTATTTTATTTTATTTTATTTTATTTAATTTTATTTTATTTTATTTTATTTTATTTTATTTTATTTTATTTTATTTTATTTTATTTTATTTTATTTTATTTTATTTTATTTTATTTTATTTTATTTTATTTTATTTTATTTTATTTTATTTTATTTTATTTTATTTTATTTTATTTTATTTTATTTTATTTTATTTTATTTTATTTTATTTTATTTATTTTATTTTATTTTATTTTATTTTATTTTATTTTATTTTATTTTATTTTACTTTTACTTTATTTTATTTTATTTTATTTTATTTTATTTTATTTTATTTTATTTTATTTTATTTTATTTTATTTTATTATTTAATTTAATTTAATTTTATTTTATTTTATTTTATTTTATTTTATTTTAATTTATTTTATTTTATTTTATTTTATTTTATTTTATTTTATTTTATTTTATTTATTTTATTTTATTTTATTTTATTTTATTTTATTTTATTTTATTTTATTTTATTTTATTTTATTTTATTTTATTTTATTTTATTTTATTTTATTTTATTTTATTTTATTTTATTTTATTTTATTTTATTTTATTTTATTTTATTTTATTTTATTTTATTTTATTTTATTTTATTTTATTTTATTTTATTTTATTTTATTTTTATTTTATTTTTATTTTATTTTATTTTATTTTACTTTATTTTATTTTATTTTATTTTATTTTATTTTATTTTATTTTATTTTATTTTATTTTATTTTATTTTATTTTATTTAATTTAATTTAATTTTTATTTTATTTTATTTTATTTTATTTTATTTTATTTTATTTTATTTTATTTTATTTTATTTTATTTTATTTTATTTTATTTTATTTTATTTTATTTTATTTTATTTTATTTTATTTTATTTTATTTTATTTTATTTTATTTTATTTTATTTTATTTTATTTTATTTTATTTTATTTTATTTTATTTTATTTTATTTTATTTTATTTTATTTTTTAATTAATTTTATTTTTTTTCCAGCTTAGATAGGACTGCCCTGCCTTAGATCGGTTAGCTCGCATATGTATATGTTGGATTTGTATCTTAGTATAAGCTCAAATATATATGTATATATAAGTATTAGAGTTCGAAAAAAATAGGTCAAATCAACCGCCTAAAAGTTATTACATGAATTTCTTTGAAAAAAAAAAAAAAATTCTGTACTGTGGCAATTATGTTAGCATAATTTTAGGCGCTTGACCTATTTTTCCGATCTCTACCAATAAGTATTCATATATAATTGTTTCGAATCTGACATGCAGAATAATTACTACTACATGAATACACACCTCCACTGCCCAATCATTTAGATAGACATCGACATCGTCAACGCAAAACATTTGAATACTAAATTGTCATTAATTATTATTCACATTAAAATCGAAAATCGCTTAATTAGAAGCCACTTAAATTGAGTGTCCTAATTTCAGGAATCACGCACACAGCAAGGGCATACGCCCGAAACAAATACGCACAGCCATACTTAACGACATACAGTGGCGCATTGTGGTTGTGAGCATAGTTCAACATTTGAACATTGACGTGGCTTAATTTGTTTACAACAACAATGACAAACATCAACGGAAAATGTTGTAGGCAATGAAATAATGAAAATGCCAGTGAGTTGCGAAAACAGTAAATTAAACTATGCATGAGTATTGCGTCGGTGGTCGGTATTGTAAAATGTTGCATGCCAATTTTATTCGCTTAATTTAAATGGCGCAGTGCTTAGTGTTTTGACTATGGTTTCTCTCTTTAACTTTAGAAGTATGTAATAAATTGATCAGAGCTGCATTGATGTTGCAGTAAACACATTCGAGAACGCCGTTGAGTTACAGTAAATTTATCAACAAACATAAAAAATTCAAATTCTAATTGGACGTTTTGCAGTATCACCAACAGCTTCTAAACACTCTCTTACCTTTCTGCGCTTTAAGTGTGTTTGTTTTTGCTTTCGATTTTTGTAAAGCCTGTCACTGGCATTCGCATGTGGGTGGTAGAGTTTTGGCATCAAATGCTTGACATTCGTTAATTTATAAACATATTTGGCAGATTTTCGAGTAGCTTAATTTCAAATTTATATTGATATTCAATTAGTCCAGTTAAAATAATTTGTCATGTTGTACGAGTGACTTGTCGATAGAAGCTTGCAATAGCCCGTAGCTCAATATATCGCCGCTCATTTGCCATCGTATTTGAAAGTTTATTGCTCTCGAAAAATTTGAAATTTTAGTTTTTGACATAAATATATTTTTGCAAGTTATATTCTTATTATACTCTTTCCATTCATATAGGTTTTAGGTCAATATTCCTTTAATTCCTCTTTTAAAATTTTCAAAGTAAATTTTTTAAAATTTTCCTTGAGCCAGTAACACGAAGCACGTAGCAAAAATGTTATGTATACGCCTAGGTGTCTGTGGTTAAGTGCAATACATTTTTGCTTTTGACTCAATGAAAATTTTTAAAAATTTAGAAATTAAATTTTTAAACATTTTCGTTCCGCCAGAAACATGAATGTGTAGCACATTCGTTTTTCTGACACAATTTTCAGAGATTGATCCACACATTCATGGAAATGGCATTGCAAATTTTCGGGGGTGCTTGTACTTTGGAAACCCAGGAATTTCGTGAATCGTAGAGAAACGAGAGATTAGTCACACGAGCCTATTAACTCAGATCTGCAAATCTTCTCCTTCCTCACGGATGGAGGGATGACATGTCCTAGAAGGTTCCACTGATCATACCAAATCGCTACCACGACAGTCGGGCAGTACCGCAAGGGAGTACCACAGCGTACAGGGTTCATATCCGGGCAAGGAGTGTCAATTTCGGCATCACTCCCAATACCTTCGGGGAGTGTTTTGCGCGTGAAGGTCATTCTTACTTGAACTGTTAAAAAAACGATAAAGATAAAGATAAAGATAAAGATAAAGATAAAGATAGACAAAGTATCCGAGCAAAAACAAAAAATAACGCAAAAAAATTCAAAAACCATAATCAGAATAACAGCTCAGCAAAAGGCTAATCGCTTGGCAATATGATGCTGCTAATATCCATCATTATACTCGTATTCGCTTACGTTGCGATAATGCTGAGTAGCATAAATTCGAGGAGTATGTGATAAAAAAGTAAAAGCGTGAATAATGGAAAAAATAAAGTAATTCGAAGAAAATGCAAAACAGCAAAAAAAAAAAACCAAATTAAGATGAGACATCATTTATGAAATTGCTCATGTAATGTGAAAAAACACCTGGTTGCGCGTGGCATCGCCTTTCCTTAAGCGACAAGCAAAAGGGGACAAAACGGGTAGCTCGAAAAAAAAATAAAGAAGAAGAGAGTAAAGGTATAAATGGAAAATCGTGTTGTTTGTTTAACCAAAGCAGTCGTCATTATCGCGAGAATCATCGAAGCACAAGCGACTTTTTCCGCTACGCATGTGACAAGTGTATGACGCAGTGTGACAGACATAGCTACGCTGGCATTTGAACTGCGGAAACGAAGTGATGTGAAAGTGGAAATAAATCGCGCTAAATCTATGAAAAAGCGCGTACGGTGGTTGTGGGACTATGAGATGCCTTGGGCATTAGATATGCTCGAAATGCAAAATGTTAAGAAATTCCCAGAACGAAGGACTGTGGGGTATTTTGAGGCAAATTGGCTGAAAATAAAATAAAATAAAACAAAATAAAATAAAATAAAATAAAATAAAATAAAATAAAATAAAATAAAATAAAATAAAATAAAATAAAATAAAATAAAATAAAATAAAATAAAATAAAATAAAATAAAATAAAATAAAATAAAATAAAATAAAATAAAATAAAATAAAATAAAATAAAATAAAATAAAATAAAATAAAATAAAATAAAATAAAATAAAATAAAATAAAATAAAATAAAATAAAATAAAATAAAATAAAATAAAATAAAATAAAATAAAATAAAATAAAATAAAATAAAATAAAATAAAATAAAATAAAATAAAATAAAATAAAATAAAATAAAATAAAATAAAATAAAATAAAATAAAATAAAATAAAATAAAATAAAATAAAATAAAATAAAATAAAATAAAATAAAATAAAATAAAATAAAATAAAATAAAATAAAATAAAATAAAATAAAATAAAATAAAATAAAATAAAATAAAATAAAATAAAATAAAATAAAATAAAATAAAATAAAATAAAATTAAATTAAATTAAATTAAATAAAATAAAATAAAATAAACTAAAATAAAATAAAATAAAATAAAGTAAAATAAAATAAACTAAAATAAAATAAAATAAAATAAAATAAAATAAAATAAAATAAAATAAAATAAAATAAAATAAAATAAAATAAAGTAAAATAAAATAAAATAAAATAAAATAAAATAAAATAAAATAAAATAAAATAAAATAAAATAAAATAAAATAAAATAAAATAAAATAAAGTAAAATAAAATAAAATAAAATAAAATAAAATAAAATAAAATGAAAAAAAAAAAATAAAAAAAAAAATGCAATTTCGTTCTTGCTTAAGGAACTAGACGCACGGCTTTGTAAAAATAAAATAAAATAAAATAAGGCCACCTGACTTTAGATAAGTTTTCCCACAGTGCACCGCTATTAAAACGCAGTGTCATTAAGCGGGATTTGAGTAGCAAGGAATTTTTTAGCACCGTAGCAATGCTTTTTACGTTTCTTAGCGTGGTAAGCCATGGATTTGTTTCGTATATTTGTATTTGCTTTGTTTCTTGCGGTACCACAGTAGAAAGAAAGAAATCAAACACTTGCCTCTAGACCGTTTTTTGCGCGCTATTTAAAAAAAAAAAACAAGAAGTACCAACAAATTCCCTTTATTTTTATATTCCATCAATTTGCTTTAAGGCAGCTGTGCGACATTCAAGCCGCGTCGCTGATTTGGATTATTTCACAGGTGAACAAATCGGTTTTGTGCTACTTAGCAATTGCTCCCCATAGACAGTGAAACAACGCGTAGGATTGACGGTCTTGAGGGTGTTCGCAAGTCTATCCCAGGGCAGCCTGTTGCGAAACGCCTAATGATTAATGAAGAGTATGGCAGTTAAACGCGACACACTTTCACTTTGCCACATTTTGTGTGGATGTGTGTGTTTGCTGGTGGAGTTTATGTTACAAAGTTGTTTACAATATTTACTTGGTTGGGAGCTTGTTTTAAGAAAAGCGATTTAAGAATGCTGAAGAAAAGTTTAAAGGATTGAGATTTAAAAATCTTTATTAAATATTGCGGCTTTTTGATTTCCAAGTACTTTTAGTATGCAACATGCGACAGTCTTTCCTGTTGCCTGTTCCAAGAACCCATTCCCTTACTTCACTTAAAAAATTTTTTGATTTGCATTACTCTTTTTCAGAAGACCAGAACGAAAAAAAAATAAAAATAAAATAAAATAAAATGAAATAAAATAAAATAAAAAAAAATAAAAAATTAAATAAAGTAACATAAAATAAAATAAATTAAAATAAAATAAAATAAAATAAAATAAAATAAAATAAAATAAAATAAAATAAAATAAAATAAAATAAAATAAAATAAAATAAAATAAAATAAAATAAAATAAAATAAAATAAAATAAAATAAAATAAAATAAAATAAAATAAAATAAAATAAAATAAAATAAAATAAAATAAAATAAAATGAAATAAAAAAATAAAATAAAATAAAATAAAATAAAATAAAATAAAATAAAATAAAATAAAATAAAATAAAATAAAATAAAATAAAATAAAATAAAATAAAATAAAATAAAATAAAATAAAATAAAATAAAATAAAATAAAATAAAATAAAATAAAATAAAATAAAATAAAATAAAATAAAATAAAATAAAATAAAATAAAATAAAATAAAATAAAATAAAATAAAATAAAATAAAAATAAAATAAAATAAAATAAAATAAAATAAAATAAAATAAAATAAAATGAAGTAAAATAAAATAAAACAAAATAAAAAATAAAATAAAGTAAAATAAACTAAACTAAAATAAAATAAAATAAAAAAAAATTAAAATAAAATAAAATAAAATAAAATAAAATAAAATTAAATAAAATAAATTTTTTTTTTGCATTCGCGGGAGGAGGAAATGCTGGGTTTAAGCCCTCGTTACTGCATGCTCTAGCATCGGGACTCTCCGAGTGTGGGACTCCCTTCTTATCTTGAGGTATACCCCCCCGGCATCTCGGGACTGTGCGAGCGGGTTCGTAACCTTTTGATTGGACCTCACCTCGGGTGCACCACAAAACGAATGTTTGTTGTTGTAGATTGGCTAAATAGTGTTGTGAACAGTCTGTAACTCCACCGTCTTCACTGGGTTAGCCGGCTACTTTTTTGTATTAGATTGTTCCCGTTAGTGTTGTCACTGTGTTTTAGCTACGGGATTAGGGTCTCGGGGTAGAGATCCCTAATTAATTAATTAAGTTGGTGACAACAGGTCCTTATGATAGTCTGTGTTCAGTGCCAGAATCCGGCATTAGTCAGGAGTTCTCTCAACTGAGCCTGCACCACCAACTTAACGGCGACGTGCTTTGAACGTACTCGGAGACCTGCTAGGGTATTAACGAGACGGAGACGATGCCGATATTAACCAACCAGCCATTTCGCCCTTGGTTACTAAGGTGGCAGACTACCGGCATCGCCAGCCCATAGCATACTTTTCATTTTGGTGTTTCCAGTTTCGGTCTTCAGGATCCTACTGGACTCAATCCTTAGGATGCTTAGTT
>CAXKVI010000001.1:6815094-6862594 GCA_964058755.1 Campiglossa producta | reverse complement strand
AATTCCAAGCTATTTACCATCATTTAAAATGTTTACATTTTTCGACTTTCCTGCTATGCACTGCTTGCGACCATAATATTTTGCTCTTTACTGGATTCTCTATATGGTTTTGTTGCAAGTCGACTACGGGCACACTGCGGTTCTGCTGGAGGGTAAGCCATATAAATTTTGTATAAATAATACAGATGGTAGATGGGCATTATAATTGAAATGATATGAGAATTCAAAGCTCGTAAGGGAGCAGGAGGGGTGCTTATCATGTTTCGCATGTGTGTATGTTTGCATGTATGTATGTGTTCAATTCTATAATATAAAGCAACAAACATGCTGGTGGTCTATAATACTGCCACTAAGAGTTAGTAGTAAAATAAGCACAACGTGGATAATTCACAGCCTTGTGTGGCATGCTTGCGAAACACTTCGTAGCTGTTTAACTATTCTTCGCTTGTATTGTTGTCTGGTTTGGTGTTTGTGTATGAGCATTTGCGTATGGCACGTTTTCAACATAAACAACATTGTACCACCACCATACAAACTGCATGTTATGCTGTGTTATTGCCTTTGTTTTGTTTGTTGTTTGTTGTTGGTTGTAATTGTTCTATATCGTAACATGCCCATAGGCAATTCCTTGCCTTTTTGCTTTGCTTTCTGTTGCACTCGGTTATTTTCCTTTTGCTTTGAGGCACCACTTTGTTGGCCTTCTATTTGACTTAAATAACGACAAAAGCAGGATAAGCAGTAGACGTAACAGTCACCGTTGGGTGCATCAGCAATTGCAACAAAAGCAGTCGGAAATGGCGGTAAGCAGCAAGTGATTTTAGCATTAAACAAACAAGCAACAATGGCAACTATAATAATATAGCAAACGACATCCTCACAGTTCAAATGCAGCAAAGTGTGAATATGTATTATTTTTTTTGTTATTATATTTTTATTTTTATTTTTTTTTTTTCCATATATTTAATGCAGTTTTTATCGGATCATTTTCACTTTGCAAACTCGTGTGGGCTCACCCAAGCAATTACATGCAAATTTCTTTGAAGCAGGAGCTCTAAAGAGCTGCAAGGACAATGAAATAAAATAAAAAAAATATGAAAAAATATAAAAATAAAAATAAAATGAAATAACATAAAATAACATAAAATAAAATAAAATAAAATAAAATAAAATAAAATAAAATAAAATAAAATAAAATAAAATAAAATAAAATAAAATAAAATAAAATAAAATAAAATAAAATAAAATAAAATAAAATAAAATAAAATAAAATAAAATAAAATAAAATAAAATAAAATAAAATAAAATAAAATAAAATAAAATAAAATAAAATAAAATAAAATAAAATAAAATAAAATAAAATAAAATAAAATAAAATAAAATAAAATAAAATAAAATAAAATAAAATAAAATAAAATAAAATAAAATAAAATAAAATAAAATAAAATAAAATAAAATAAAATAAAATAAAATAAAATAAAATAAAATAAAATAAAATAAAATAAAATAAAATAAAATAAAATAAAATAAAATAAAATAAAATAAAATAAAATAAAATAAAATAAAATAAAATAAAATAAAATAAAATAAAATAAAATAAAATAAAATAAAATAAAATAAAATAAAATAAAATAAAATAAAATAAAATAAAATAAAATAAAATAAAATAAAATAAAATAAAATAAAATAAAATAAAATAAAATAAAATAAAATAAAATAAAATAAAATAAAATAAAATAAAATATAATAAAATAAAATAAAATAAAATAAAATAAAATAAAATAAAATAAAATAAAATAAAATAAAATAAAATAAAATAAAATAAAATAAAATAAAATAAAATAAAATAAAATAAAATAAAATAAAATAAAATAAAAAAAATTAAATAAAATAAAATAAAATAAAAAAAAAATTATTAAATAAATTAAAATGAATAAATGGATTTTTTTTAAACATTCATTCATCATATGAGCCGTTTAAACACAAGTGGTATAAGTCCAGTTTTCGTTTTTTTAGTTAGTCATGACGCTATCGGGGTAACTCCTAGCTCCCATAGAAAGCAAATAAATAGCAGAACTATCTTGTGAAATCAGGGGTACTCCCTATTTGTTGACAACACAAAACCTTGAATATCTCAGTTCGAGAAAAGGTGGACTTATACCACTTGTGCTTTAAGGGGCTCATATTAAAGCATAGCTAATAAGGTCTCCAAATTCACTACATCAGCAAGAATAAGTGTGCCCACAAAAAATTCCAAACCATTGAAATGTGCTGAGAAATTTTCAGCTAAATTGACCACAAACGCGCATTAAAGATATGAAAAATAAATAACCGCATAAATGTTGAAATAAATGTCAAAGTTTTGCAATAAATGCATTTTATGAGCATAAAAACCAAAAAAAAAAACAAAAAACAAAATGAGATTGTCAAAATGATAGCCAAATACTTAGTGGCATCACAACTAAGCGCAGCTATTTGAAGAGGATTATAATACGCTTGCATAGAATGAAACGAACAAGACGTTGATTGCTTTCGAGAGAACTTATACAAATAAAAATATGTACATATTTAAAAGACAGAAATGGGGGCACATCACTGACAGTTGCAATCGCAAAATTGTTGAAAATAGCGTCTACTTTTAATGGCATCTAACTATAAGCTAGTAAAAAAAGATATTTAAATATGTAGACCACTGAATGCTCTGATAAACCACCAGCAAAACTAGTTATCACTTTATAACTAATGATTTTTTATATTATGCCAACGCAGCTGTTAAGTTTCGCTAAATCATCAATTTGAAAATGTGTCATATTTTTATTTCTTGCATTTGGGTTGCAGTAAAAAAAAAAAAATTGTCAAAATACTTTTTGTTTGTTGACTAGTAATATTTGTATATTATTTAAGCGCCATATTGGAGTGAACATTATTGCAAAGTAAAATTTGTATAAAGATAACGTCCCTCCATTACATTTCGTGATACACTGCGTATACGTAACTTTACTGGAATACAAATAATTTTTATTATGTTGAATTTTACAAAATTTTTGTTTGTTTTATTTTATTATTTTTTATTTTATTTTTATTTAATTCTTTTTATTTTATTGCAATTTATTTTATTTTGCTTTATTTTGTTATTAAATGAAACTATTTAATTTAATTTAATTTTATTTTATTTCATTTTTTTATTTCTAATTTTTTTATTATTTTATTTTATTTTATTTTATTTTATTTTATTTTATTTTATTTTATTTTATTTTATTTTATTTTATTTTATTTTATTTTATTTTATTTTATTTTATTTTATTTTATTTTATTTTATTTTATTTTATTTTATTTTATTTTATTTTATTTTATTTTATTTTATTTTATTTTATTTTATTTTATTTTATTTTATTTTATTTTATTTTATTTTATTTTATTTTATTTTATTTTATTTTATTTTATTTTATTTTATTTTATTTTATTTTATTTTATTTTATTTTATTTTATTTTATTTTATTTTATTTTATTTTATTTTATTTTATTTTATTTTATTTTATTTTATTTTATTTTATTTTATTTTAGTTTATTTTATTTTATTTTATTTTATTTTATTTTATTTTATTTTATTTTATTTTATTTTATTTTATTTTATTTTATTTTATTTTATTTTATTTTATTTTATTTTATTTTATTTTATTTTATTTTATTTTATTTTATTTTATTTTATTTTATTTTATTTTATTTTATTTTATTTTATTTTATTTTATTTTATTTTATTTTATTTTATTTTATTTTATTTTATTTTATTTTATTTTATTTTATTTTATTTTATTTTATTTTATTTTATTTTATTTTGTTATATTTTTTATTATTTGCCTTTGTTTAATTTTATTAATTTTATTTTAATAAAACTTTTTGATTATATATTTCGCTGTTACCCTAGATTTTCTCAGTTTTTCATGTTTTCCTTAACTATGAGCCATTACTGTGTATGCATGTGTGTTTGCGTACAAATAATAAACAAAGTTACGCATCATTTAACTGCTACTAAAAACAGTTTTAATTTCTTTTCCATAAACTTTATTAGTCCAATTATTAGCACAGCCTCAACCATTAGTCGTTTATTACTCGCCAGAGCCTTGGGTAGTATATTTGTCATATGTCACTTTTATGATTATTATATTTTTATCACTACTTCATACTTTTAGACTCAAGTCAACAACACATTTATACGCCTACTAAATGATAATAATACTTTAAGTAAATTACTCGACCACAAATGCACAGATTCATACTAAATTACGTAACAAGTAAGTACGAACATACAATCACACATACTCATTTATGCTTGACATCAAAGGAACTTCCATTCTCTTTTTGCTGGTGTGGTCCACTGTTGCTCATTTATATTTGCCCATTGCCTTAGTTATGCGCATAATTGAATTTAATTAGATTTCTCAAGTATATTCTCAATAGTAAATATAAAACACATAAGCGCAAACAAACAAATACAAAAGTTGTATACAGAATGGCACATAACACAGCACTAAAGTTTGTATGTATGTGTGCTATGTTTAGAGTAACCACAAAGGCATTTAGTAACACACACACACACACAGTCACAGAAATCAATAGGGTAATTGAATAAATGTATGCCATCTAGTTATATTTCTTTGTACGAGCGCTTAAATAAACCGCAAACGTACTAACACAACCTAATACAAATGTATATTTTCCCATGCTTCACTTTTCTATATTTGTTAGTGTTTCTTTTATTATCGTTTTTTTTTTTCTTTTTTGCTTTATGCTGTGAAAAGTAAATATTATTATTGATCATTTGCTCGTTCTTTACACTTTAGCCGCTTTTGAATTATTATTATTTTTTTGTGGTTTTTACGAGTTGACCAAACTTGTTGCTAACCATTTTGTGGCAACAATACCACAATTTATGTACATCCATGTGAACATAAAAGCACATTCACAAACAAGTGTTGTCGTTACCCTGCAGTAAAATCTACTTGCTGTATATGTTATTATAACTACTCTGATATTTTCATATTAGAAATCGGTATTTTCAAGAAGATAATATCCTAGTTGAGACCCTTACCCAACCTCTGCATAAGAGGCTCATATGCCATTCTGCATAAGAGGCTCATATGCCATTCCATAGGGGACCAGACGATTTCAGATTTTATTTAATATTGAAGGAAATCTCATTTAAAGCCAGTATCAGCAAAATTACAGTTAATGAACTAGAATGTTTCGTGGCTAGTTCTGTTTTCAGTTTCAGGGTATGTCTACTGACATGTGAACAGACGAACACATTTACATTTAAACATTGCTATTTTACGCTGCTCATACAATAAGTCAAACTTTCTAAAATGGGTCAGAAAAAACTACTCCATCAAATCGAGTATATTCAGTATAGCAAACTGGTGCTAATTTTTAGACACCGCTGGATTACAAATCGTTCTACTCTTGGTCCTTCCATTAGAGTGTTGTTCTTACTCTGCTTCCAACAGCGGGATAATAACCCTTTCAGGCCCGGAGCTTCTTCGTTCATTCGCCCAACTGATTCGTTTTCTCAAGTTGCAAATCTCGATAATATAGATTACTAGCAAACCCCGCAGACTTCGTTCTGCACAAAATGGAGTGAATTCAACAACATTTCCAAAACTCACGATTATTCCCGTATTTTTTTTATTCGGAAAAATTAATTTTGTATGGGAGTGGTATTGATATCGTATATATCCATACCAATTCCCAGGTAGCTGCAATGAACATTTTTAAAGATATTGCACCTTAAAAAGTAAGTATGTATCGGAGGTGCTACGCCCCACATAGGCTTAAAGAATTAAGTTTGTATTAGAGCTGTCACTCCTTTTTTGCGATAAATCCAATCTATTCCCCTGAGAATCGTATAGATATCGTGGACATCCATACCAACTTTCTGGTCCCTGCAATGAACCCTTTTGTAGGAATTTATCTTAAAAATTAAGTATGTATTAGAGTTTCCATGCCCCCTTTTCCCCTATATCTCCTTACAAGTTTTCATGTCCCTACCAATAACTCTTTTAGAGATATTCAGCATGCAAAGCTAAGTTTTCCTAGAAAACATATTGTTAAGAACATTTGGTCAATATCCCGGAAACATCCAAGGCCTCATGTGTTCCACATTAGGCTAATGTCTCGGAACCCGGTTCTCATCGGACTAAGAACCACACACTGTTAAAACTCTTATCAACATCTTTCATTTGGTACGCATATTACCAAAACTCTTTCTAGGGTCACACCTTGTCAGGGAACTACTTCCTTTTAAAACACTCACCAACACCTTATTTTTGGGAAACCCGTTCATACATTGGACTTAGAACCTCTCCCTGATAAGAGCCCCGCAAACGCCTTTTATTTGATATCCATATCGTCTAAACATCCTTTGAGTCACATCTGGTCCACATTAAGTTCAATATGACGGAATCGCGTTCGCATATGGAACTAAGAACGCCACCTTGTTAAAACCCTCATCAACGCCTCTCTTTTGATACCAATATTACATGTCCACGTGTGCTCCACACATAGGTCAATATTTCGCAAACGGGTTTTCATATAGAACTAAGAACTACACCCCGTCAAAGACCTTATCAACACCTTTCATTTGTTAACCATTTTGTCCAAACACTTTCTAGGGCCACACCTGGTCCAAATTTTGGTCGATATTTGCTAAACGGTTTTGGACATGGGAGTTAGACACCTGGTCCACATTTTAGTCGACATCTCAGAAACAGGTTCCTACATGAGACTAAAAACCACCTCTGTTAAAACCCTCATCAATACCTTTCATTCGGTACCCATTTTGTCCAAAATCTTTCTAGGGTCACATCTGGTCCACCTTTTGGTCGATATCTCGGAACCGGGTTCCTACATGTGAACTGAAAGAAATTCCCCTGAAAACTCGTATTAACACTTTTCATATCTCAGAAATTCCTTCTAGGGACACATTTGGTCCTCATTGGGTTTCAAGACCCTAATCACCTAGGGCTGTGAAATAAATTTTAAAACCTATTCTCATATCCGCCAAATATACATACGAAAAAATCGACCAAGTCGCTTAGAAGATTTAAGCTTAGGAACACCGTGACAGGAGATTTTTAAATATTGGAGAAAAGCCTCATTTTACGACGTATTAATGTGCCTCCTTATTTGGAAAGCTTTGTGTACTACCTTTTCCTAATATATATATATAGTTAATGACCCGAAATGATAGTCGTTTTTTAACAATAGTATTAGTTAAAATCTGGACTATACTAAAAAAAAAACATTAACAATTTTGGTCATTCATAATTATGCTAAACAAACATTTTAACTAAAGTGAATTGTAACAGGGACCCTCATGAAACAAATTTTTTTATAGTAGAATTTTTTAATATTTTTCTATGTCACCCTGTGTTAAACGCATAGCATATCTGTGTCACAAACCATACATATCTGTGCTAATAAGCGATAGAGGGAAAGCTCATGCTTGGAGTGAGCTCTGTCACACACACACAGCCCCAGACACAAACCGATATTTCAAAATGTTAAAATGACATTTTAAATTTTAAAATTAAAACTTCATATTAGACATAAAATATGTTTCATGTTGACTATGACGCACATACAACGATGTTTATGGTAGAATCATGTTTAAGTAGATAAAACTCTATTCTACTATAACTATGACTTAGGGCCAATGAATTTAAGTTGCGTGTAACAAGAAATTTGAAATGACCAAAATTAGTCGCAAACGAAGACAATTTGCCAAATTTATGAAGCATAATCCGTTGCAACTTTTGATGATACCAATAAATAAAGGTCTTAAAGTTTACGCATAACAGCGGAAAAAACTGTGGGGTGAAGCTTGGTAATTTAAATTAGGAAACACAAGTTTTTTTTTTTATAGCAGTTAAGAAACATAAACAATAACAAAAAAAAAAAAATTAAGTTGTGAAATAACATCTTAAACAAAAGTATGAAATGTTCTTCTGTCAGCTCTTGATACTATCATCGTTGTTGCAATATAAGTTCTTTTAATAGTAGTTTTGGGTATTAGGGTCAGTCCAATCGGGGCAGCAATCCAAATATTGTTCAGTGTAAAAAAAATACATATTTTTCAGGCCAGAAAGTTTGGATATATTGTCATACATGTGAAGATTCTTAGTTGTTCAGCCCCTCATTAGTTTATTCCAATGAACTTTGGACATATTTCATTGAAGACACCATTTTAATAGTTTTTTGGATATTATCCTACATACATTTTCCACCCTAATGTATAAGCAACATTCACCAAAAACTGTGGTGGCAGTCAGCTGCCAACAAATAATCTATATAATGACCGTCGGCACTTGTACGAAGGAAGCTGCTGAAGTTGTGCCTAAAAGTTTATTTTCAACTCAAAAGCCGGCACTACGCAGGCGCAGCAGAGCTGCTGAATACAGCGGAAGTAGTTAAAATTAAAAATAAACACAACAAACAGAAAGAAAACAAACTGAAAAAAGTATCTAAAAATAAGCACAACACAAAGTCAAATGGTCATAACGATGATGCTCAGTTCAACCCAACATCCGCTGAAATCACTTACAATTAAGGTTGTTGCATTGGTGTGTGCGCTACTGGTAGGCCATTAGCTCGTTTGGTAGCTTCGTTTGACTACCTTCTCCCTTTGGAGGTCATGTAGCAGAATGTCTGGACGTTGTTATTTGCTACATAATAAACTTTCGCTCAGCCACTGGACACATTCACTTACTCATTTAGGTGCTCATTCACTGCAACGGATATATATACATGGAGTCCTTTTGCGCATTTTTGACTGGCCTTGCAAAACTTTTTCGCTGTATCCAAAACGCAGAAAAAATCTGTTTTGCATGCTGATGAGCTACTACCACTTTGGTTGGGTAACTGAAAATAATTTAAGTTTTTTTTTTTTTTTTTTTGTAAAACAGAAAATGCGAAAAGTTGAGTAAGTTTTTGGTGTTCAAGTTTTTTTTTGACTTAAAGTGCGTTGTAGGTGTTGCTGTTGTAAAATCTGGAAACTGCTCATGAATCCAAAAGTTTTGCATAATTTAAATTTATAAAAAGTTTGTAGTCTTACTAGCTTCTTTGGTTATGGTTTGGGAAGGCGATTTGTTAAAAACTTAATTATTTATGAAGCGAGGAAATCGATATATCGATTAATCACAAGTGGCGTTATTAAGTGGCGAATCTAGGTAGAAGTATGTTCTTTATAATTTACAGTCACTTAAATCAGAAAAAATAAATAAGAAAGTAAGTGTAGGTGGAAGCGAAAAAAAACAAGTAAGGAAGTCTAAGGTCGGGTGAACCGAACATTAAATATCCAGCGGTAGTTTTCATACGATTTTCGAAATATTCCATTTCGGAAGTGGGCGTGGTTGGGAAGCGATTTCGCCCAACTACATCGCCCAATTGCATCCCTATTATGCCAATATACCTTGTTCCATTTTCATCGTTCTACCGTTATCAGTTGAAAAGTTAAGACGCGTGAAATTTTGAAATATGCCTCCCTTAAAAGTGGGCGGTGGCACGACTACTTTAAAAAATTTATCAAAAAATCATTATATAATGACCAGGGGGATTCAGCTATAGAATTATATTATTTTAGCCATTTCAGCTTCCGAGATATGTCAATTTATGTGATTTTCGATATCGAAAAAGGGGGCGTGGTTATCATTCGATTTCGCCCATTTTCAATAGCAACCTGTCTTGGCCAGAAAGTAGATAACCTGTAAACAAATAAATATCTCAATTATTACCCAAGTTATCGTGTACACGGACAAACGGACGACAGGCGGACATACATACATGCCCTAATGAAGTTTTTTTCCAACCTAAAAACTTTCATATATGGAACTCTATATCTATCTCGATTATTTTGTGCCACTACGTAGGACCGTTATGTGGACAAAATTATAATACCCTTGTACTAGTACTATTACGCTGGGTATAAAAATTTCCGCTAGGTGGCGCTGTTGTAGCGATATTTACAAAATCTGCATTTAAGGTCCAATTTGGTTCATATTAAAAACATATGCCATCTACAGGAATAAAAATATTTCGGCAAAATATCTTGTCACTAGATGGCGTTGGGGTCGAGATATTAACATCTGTATTATCTGTACATTTTGTATTATTTTTCCCAAAATTTTATTTTATTTGAATCACCCCTGCATGTATGCGTGTATGATCTTTCAAAATACATCTGGTAACAAATTCAATTACAGCAATATTTGTAATAAATTAATAAACAAACGTTGTCTCCAACAATGTTTATGTAGCCTGCAGCACAACGAAAACATATCAATTGATAAAAATTACAAAAATTTGCTTTGAAAAGATACTACAAAACAAATCAACATCAAAGCAATTTATTTGAAAATTTTATTGGTAGGCGTTTCTGAGAATTCATACATATATATGCATGTATGGATGTGTGATATTAAAAGAGAGAAGTACGCAGAAAAAAATAAGCTGGTCATATCAACCAGAATATGGGCTATATCAACCTGGCTTAAAGGCACTTATCAAATGAAGAATAAGTTTGTTAATAGCTGGCAATAATTTTAACGCAGGTTGGTGTAATTGGAAACACTGCGGTTTAGAAATTCGTAATCTCTTTGGTTATTGGTTTTTTTTTCTCAGACTAGCCGTTTTCTAGTATTCTAGCCTCAAACATTGGCATGTTTTTTGGATTTCCCAATTTTGGTTTGAAAATTTGCGAAATATGAAAAAATCAACATCTACTAAAGCTAAATAAATATTCTCAAGGGAAATTGGCAGCTGAATCCGAATTCGCTGTAAGAATTTAACAAAGGGCCCGAGGTTCGGCCCTAACCTTGCAAAACAGTCCAATATTATTTTGTGATGGTTTTGTTAGGTTAGAGAAGAACTGCGACCTCCTAGGCTAATTCTGATCAGGGATTAGGATTTAGCTCCCAAAAAATACATAAAAATGAATGTATTGAGTTCACATATGCGTCAACTTTTTGTGACTGCGCCATTTCAAATGATCCCAAAATAATCCCAAAAAGATCCTTAAATGTAACCAAAATGATCCGAAATTGAACCCAAAACGACCCCAAAATGATCGCAAAATGATCCCAAAATGACCCCAAAATGACCCTAAAATGATCCACAAATGATTCCCAAATTACCCCAAAAACACCCTTAAATGTACCCAAAATCATCCGAAAATGAGCCCAAAATGATCCAAAAATGATCCCAAAATAATACTATAATACTCCCAAAACGACCCCAAAAATACCCTCAAATGTTCCCAAAATGACCCAAAAATTATCACAAAATGATCCAAAAATGATCCTAAAATGACTCCTGAATGATCCGAAAATGACCCTAAAGTTGTCCCAAATTTATCCAAAATTGAACCCAAAATAATCTAAAAATAACCCCAAAATTATCCCAAATTGACCGCTAAATGATCTAAAACGATCCCAAAATAATCCAAATATAATCCCAAAAATATACCTACAATACAAATACTTTACGGAAAAATGGTAACCCTGGGCGACAACCCTACTTGAAAATATTCTAGTTGGTATGTCGGCGAAAATACCTTACATTTGATACCAATATTGGCATATCCACCTCCATAATTTAAAAATATTGAGATAGGTGGAAACCCTGTACACCCCTCAAGTGGCAACCCCAAAGGGGATAGCCTTAGAATCAATCATACTATCTATATGTCAGATTTCATTCAAATCGGTCAAGCGGTTCCCGAAATAGACCGGATATACAAATATACTGCGGTAAGGTGGCAACCCTACTTGAAAATATTCAAGTTGGCATGTCGCTAAAAATACCTTTCATTTGAAATACCTTCATTAAAAAAATTGAGATAGGCTGTAAACCGGCCCAGGTGGAAACCCCCAAGTGGATAGTCTTAGAATCAACCGTATTATTCATATTCAAAGTTTCATCCAAATCGGTCAAGCGGTTCCCGAGATAGTCTGGATATACAAATATATAAGTTTAGCGCGTTTAAAGTTAAAAGATTTTGTGCAATTTTTGCCATATTTTTATATTCTTTGAGTAATTTTTACAATATTTTTTGCTTTATTACTGTGAAAAGTATGAATTTTTGGATCCCAAAGTGAAGGGTTTGAACCTGAAAACCACCCCCTTGGATCCGCCCCTGCCACAAGTATACCTACCCAGAACATACAAATATTCTGTTTTTACATTACGCAAGGAATTTATTATTTCCCTTTTTTCCCCCACCTCGATTAATTGATGATTGTGGAAAGCTGCTCTAGTGAAATGGTAAATAGAAAGACATGACGAAAACAACATTTAATATGCACATTTACAAAGTAAATAATAAAAGCAATTTCATCTTTTAAGCTCATTCTCATAAAGTAACTTGATACATCTGCTCCTCGCTTACCACAAAATACAATCGACGTTTATAACTGACAAGCTCTTTTGCACTTTGTAAACCAGCTGCCAGCTCAACTCGTACTTCAACTTTAACCACTCACCAAGGATTGCCATTTAAAGCTGTCAATTTGCGATTTTATTTTCAAATTTTGCGATAAACGCGAACAGCACATCACAACTCTATAAATGAGCTTTAACTTTCTTGGTAGTCTTTCACGCATACATATGTATGTCAGCACAAGTACGTACATATGTAAAAGCTTTGAGCAACATATGCACAGAAGAATATAATAATTGAGCTGCAAAAATTGTTTCGCTGGAAAGAGCAAATCGCTTACGGAGCTGAGTTCTGTTTCCAATTGATTATGCTTTATTGATCTCTTATTCAGAGTAGAATGTTGCTGGCTGGCTGCAAAAAGTTTGAAGTGTAGCCGGCAGCTGTCTATGCACTCGAGATGCATATAGCACTTCAGACAAAACTAACATATATGTTTGTGTATGTGAATAGATATATGTATGTGTGTATGCGTGTATGCGTGTGTTTTTTGCAACGTGCACTGGTCCATTGGCTATTATTTTTCACTCATTGACATGCATATTTTTCTTGCCATTTCTCTTCTATCTATGATTGCTTCATATCTAGAATTTTTTGAGTATGCACATATGTGTCGAAAGATATATACATACTCGTATAAGTAAGATAAACTTTTGTTATGCAGAAAATTGAATAGGATTTACATATGCACATTCTACATACACTTATAGAAACGAGTTTTTAGTTTTTTTTTCACTTTTCTAATGCCTTTCGATTTTCTTCATAAATCATCCCATGATATCAGTGAGGAGGCACTCATCTAGCTGCATATTTTTTTTTTTTTAAATGAAGTAAAACAAAATAAAAATAAAAAAATAAAAAACATTTTAATAATAAAAAATTAAAAAAAAAAATATAAAAAAGATAAAGTAAAATAAAATAATATGAAATAAAATAAAAAAAATAAAAAGAGATAAAAAAATAAATAAAACTAAATAAAAAAGATAAAAAAAAAAAAAATAAAAAAAAAAAAAAAATTAAATAAAATAAAATAAAATAAAATAAAATAAAATAAAATAAAATAAAATAAAATAAAATAAAATAAAATAAAATAAAATAAAATAAAATAAAATAAAATAAAATAAAATAAAATAAAATAAAATAAAATAAAATAAAATAAAATAAAATAAAATAAAATAAAATAAAATAAAATAAAATAAAATAAAATAAAATAAAATAAAATAAAATAAAATAAAATAAAATAAAATAAAATAAAATAAAATAAAATAAAATAAAATAAAATAAAATAAAATAAAATAAAATAAAATAAAATAAAATAAAATAAAATAAAATAAAATAAAATAAAATAAAATAAAATAAAATAAAATAAAATAAAATAAAATAAAATAAAAGAAATAAAATAAAATAAAATAAAATAAAATAAAATAAAATAAAATAAAATAAAATAAAATAAAATAAAATAAAATAAAATAAAATAAAATAAAATAAAATAAAATAAAATAAAATAAAATAAAATAAAATAAAATAAAATAAAATAAAATAAAATAAAATAAAATAAAATAAAATAAAATAAAATAAAATAAAATAAAATAAAATAAAATAAAATAAAATAAAATAAAATAAAATAAAATAAAATAAAATAAAATAAAATAAAATAAAATAAAATAAAATAAAATAAAATAAAATAAAAATAAAATAAAATAAAATAAAATAAAATAAAATAAAATAAAATAAAATAAAATAAAATAAAATAAAATAAAATAAAATAAAATAAAATAAAATAAAATAAAATAAAATAAAATAAAATAAAATAAAATAAAATAAAATAAAATAAAATAAAATAAAATAAAATAAAATAAAATAAAATAAAATAAAATAAAATAAAATAAAATAAAATAAAATAAAATAAAATAAAATAAAATAAAATAAAATAAAATAAAATAAAATAAAATAAAATAAAATAAAATAAAATAAAATAAAATAAAATAAAATAAAATAAAATAAAATAAAATAAAATAAAATAAAATAAAATAAAATAAAATAAAATAAAATAAAATAAAATAAAATAAAATAAAATAAAATAAAATAAAATAAAATAAAATAAAATAAAATAAAATAAAATAAAATAAAATAAAATAAAATAAAATAAAATAAAATAAAATAAAATAAAATAAAATAAAATAAAATAAAATAAAATAAAATAAAATAAAATAAAATAAAATAAAATAAAATAAAATAAAATAAAATAAAATAAAATAAAATAAAATAAAATAAAATAAAATAAAATAAAATGAGAAAAAAATTAATTAAAAAAGTGAAGAAAAATAATCAAAAATAAAAACATTTCATTCTTTTTTTCAACAATTGAATTAATAATAATGAGTATTCGAGAAATAATCACTTTTAAATTTTAGTTTCACATAATGTGATTAGATTTTGCAATTTTGAACGGTGGAAACATTTTAGCAAAACAAAAACAATTTGATCAAATATGTTTCAGTTATCATGCGCTTTGATTTTATACGACTAACGCCATCAAACATATGTGTATCCGATTCAATATTGCATACGCTTTATACAGCGTTGGCTAAGCAACCAACCAAGCGCGGACAAATAAAATTGAAAACTTTCACCAAATACATGCAAACAACAAATGCATGTATTTGATATAACTGGCTGCAAAGTGCGCTCGAACAATTTCCAAATGCAACTTAAATCTCGAAGCGCACCAAACTCAACTTTGCAATGCAATGAAATCAACAACTTTATGGATTGTATTTGGAATAAAATCTGCGTGTCGATTTCAGCTGAAAAGCAGCAAAGTAAGATTGCGCTTATGCTTTGTACATACATATGCATTAGACTGTCCCGGAAACGTTATTCCACACGTTATTAAGTTTAAAAATTTGATATGCATACCGTCTGGATCGGTGCGTTTTAGCGTCAATAACTTGTTCGCCAAGTTCTATTGTTTTAGGATAACGGAAGCCAGTGTCGATTTTTAGTTAACGATTTTTTTGTATACTAAGCTCGAAAAAAATACATTAAGGCTTCGAAAATTGTATAATTTTATTATTTGGTTAGTATTTAAAAGTCTGTGAAACAAATCTGCACTTTTGCATTTTTAAAAGGATAACAGGATTCTTTGCAAGGATATTGAAAAAACGTATTCACGTGAAAAGGACATTAGAATTTCAAAAGTGTTTTAGTAGATTGCGTAACAATATGTTGGCTAGCAAAAATAATTCACTACATCTTTAAAATTTGCAATTATAGTGCACTTTTTATAGGCCATACACGACGTATGAGTAACAAACATGAAAAGAACAGGTAAATTGTATTAATTTTTTTGGTCGATATATCTCGGAAACGGATTGAGATATCGAAATAAAACTTATACCTCTTTCAGGCCCGCATGAACACCTTTCATTTGATACCCATATTGGATAACCAATTTCTGAGGTATGTCCTGTCCATCTCCTGTTCATCCTTAAATATTTTTATACACATTTTCAGAACTTCTATTACAATACAATTTTTTGCATAAGACTTGGTCTGGATAGTTTTGGTTGTATGATGGTCAAAATTAAGGGGTATGCGTTTAAATGAAGCAATTTTGAAATTTTGCGACAGTCTAATATGTACTTTGTATAATATGTGAAAGTTACAAGGCCGGTAGGAGAATTAATCGGGTTTATCACCACCTATCTTCCTACCTTAGTTCTGCGGAGCAAATCTACTGCTCTGTGGAGTTTACTATTTTTGTCGACGTACCCTGCAACAACCCATACCGTTTGTGACCCCCAGAAATCCTTTTTCGTATGTAGAGTTCAACCAGGCTGGAGAACTTTTTCCCTCCTTTGTCAGAAAGCAGCAGAAAACACTCGAGGATCCAAAAACCGTCACGGAATAATGCCAATCAGCCCTGAAGACTTGAAGAGCTTTTAAGAATAATTGGAAGGTTAGGGATGTCAGACAATTATATAAGCGGATAACGAACATCAACGAAAAGAGTCAAGACTATGCTGAAGAGGGTATTCCTGGGTACATAGGTATGGGCCAACCTACATTCTTTGCATTCATTAACTTTTTCGTAAAAGCTTCCCCACGAATCCTGCTTTTTGTCTTGCTTCTGACTTTTAGACACACATCTTAGTAGCTAGGGCAAAATGACAAGCTTTAACAGTTGCCTGAAACTAGTTAAGTACTTCATTACTTTGCATTCAGAGATCTGTTTTAACTAAAAAAATCTCAGCCTTATATGTCTCAATTTGGACGTACTTTACATCTTCCTCTACAAAAGCAAAAAACTAAATCTGTGCCCACACAAAAGCTCTACGCGACTCAAAGTTTTGTAACAATTTTAACAATAAAATAATTTTATCTGATCTGGCATCATATAATATTTTAAAAAGTTAGTTTTTCACGCTTCAATGTACCTAAGCGCTATCGCCACATCACATCACGCCCTTACACGCTACCCTACACCCATAACCTGACCTGACGCACTACAAAATAAAACGACGACAAGCTTTATGAAAAGTTAAGCTATGGAACGCATGCGACTTGAATGCCAGCCAAACCGTGGACATGTTAATACAAAGTTGATAGCTGATAAACAAATACGAACATTCAGGATATGTTGAATATGCTGCTTAAGGAAAAAGTAATGGAAGTATGCAGGCAATGAAACCAAGATTGTAACCGTAAACGAAACCGTAAAAGATATATATTGATTAAAAAAACGGAATTGAAACCGAAACCAAAACTGTTTGAAACCGTTGAAATTTTTAAAAGAGAAAACACAAAGATTATATATATGGATTTAAGGGGACTTCCACTTCTGAATTATAAATCTGAATTAATTTTCAATTTGTGAACAAGAAGAGATTTCGATTCTAAAATCGGTCTCACTCCTGGAATATGTTCTAGGTATCTTAGCGCAAAATCCGTTTGTAAGAATGTTGCCCTTTGCCCATGCTGAGTAGCGACGGCAACGCGTGCCAGTCAAAAACTTTTCTAATACCATTTAATGTCAAAAGTTATTACGACATACAATCATACATCCTTTGTATCAACAGCATATCGATGGAGAATATTTCTGACAGTTTAATGTTTGTTTGTGCGGGTATGTGGAATAAATGCGATGAGATATTTTCCTATTTTTCAATACTTTGTATGACTTTTTAACAAGTTTTAAAAGAATTGTAGACGGAATTTACTTTTATAAAATAAACATTTTTTTTGGTTTGCTCAAAGGTAATTTTGGAAGGAATGTAGATACGAATATATAAAAATAAGTAGTTGAATTTGTCTGAATAAGTACATACATACAAGGGCATAGTTGTCGTGATATAGTGGTGTCCACATGTATTATACTGGAAGCGCCAAGTTTGAGCAAGTAACACATACAGTAATTTTGGTTATTAGTTGATGCAAGTAAAACGTTTTCGAAAGTTCATAGCTTCAGCTTAAAAAATACTAAAAAAAAAGAAAAATATAATGAGGAAATTTACTTTGGAAAATTGTATAGCAAAGGTAAGAAATGTCGCCCTCTAAGGGCTAAGTTACTGCGCTTATTTTTTGCGAGGCTTATTTCCTTATCAATTTTTAACTTTTTAGTGGGTAGGACTTAAAAAAACCAACAAAATCTATTTTATTTTGGTCATAATAACATTTTATGAAAATTTCAAGTGACTTTTTCGTCAATAAGTCAAGTTTACGCAAAGTGGTGCAAATATGGGCAACAATTTTTTTTTAGTCTGCGATAGAAGATATTCCAAACTATCATTTTATTATAGTAAGAAGATGTAACATGCTGCAGCACACAACTTTTTTTTCTATACAAAGGTAGAATTTACAAAGTATAATTTTTTCTTTCTTATATTTGTTTTAATATGTCGATTGCACTGATTTTTTCTCTATTAAGCCAATAAAGTTCTACAGATGGTTTCGAACAAAGTCACAACTAAAACCACATCTTTACAAGTTATACGCAAATTATATAACTAAAGTTAGCAAATAATCTTAACAATTTTATTTACAAATTTTTTTTTCTGGTACCATTATTTTGTAAGAATTTGGAAAGTAGAAATAATTTGTTCATATTTGAACATTTCTTTCTGCGACTGCATCACTAAATATGAAAATTAGATATCGATAAAAATTTCCGCCGTTTTCTCCGCTGCTGAACCACTGTGCGTCTTTTAGTTTATGGTGCAACGTTGCGTAGACGTAACATATTTAACTGCTCACTATAACTACTTGGGGTATTATTAGGGTAGATGAGAAAACGTCCATAAAAGTTAGGTTTTCAATCTCCTTTAGTAGTCTAATAGTAAAACATTTTCAAAATTTAAATTCCCTTAAAACATGATTTATGCATTGAATTTAATTTTATAATCCTATTGAGTTAAATTCGCTTGCTGATGCAGCTCTAAACACTCTGCAAATATACCACAAAAGCATATATGTACATTAGACTGTCACAAAATTTCAAAATTAAATTATTCTGACAAAGTTTTATGCAATTCGGACAGCAACCCGTGCCGTTTTGCAGTTGAAGTTATCAGTCACAAAATCATACTGCATTCCATTTTGTTTTGCTAATTTAATGATTTTTGTACTCGTCGCTCTCATATTGCTGTATCCTTACCCTTTAAGCACTTCGTAATTAGTAAATCGGTATTTTTTTTTCTGTACCAGACGCTCAGGATATCCTCTCAAGGATCAAAGATGGTAGCATCTCCCAAAAAATTTCAACAATATTTGGGTATGTGGTTACTAGTTTAAAAGATAATTGAAAAATAGCCTGAATAAAACTTTTTCAATTGTCCTTCAAGGACATGGAAATAATGTCCTTCAAAGTTATCATCCTTCAACATTTTCAAAACTCAATGTTATAGCAATAAAAGTTCTGAAAATGTGTATACAAATATTTAAGGATGCTCAGGATATGAAAAGGACATTAGACCGGCTATGGCCGCATACAAAAATAAAAATTTACAAAATTCTGCCCCTAAATTTGAAAGTCATGCTGAGAGGATTTCGGGAAATTTTTTTTATTTCAAAATGATATGTCAAAATTTTTATTTCCACATCCCGCATAATTCTTCGGAATGTCCTTTTTTTATCATGAATTTCAGAGCACCTTTTTTAGGTGAGACAAAAAGGATACTTTAAGGACCTTTAACGTAGTTAGCTGCCGTAACTATGTGAAAATGACTTCCGAGCCCAAAAGGACATTCAGCAGAATTATGCGGGCTGTCGAAATAAAAATTTTGACACATCATTTTTAAAAATCGGATGTTAAATAAAAAAGTTACAATAAAAAAGTAAAAAAAAATCCCGAAATCCTCTCAACATAACCTTCAAACTTAGGGGCGGACTTTTCTCTTCTACTCGGTCTATAGGACATACACCAGAAATTGATTTTACAATATGTGAATCAAATGAAAACTCTTCCTGCTTCGAAGATATCGACAAAAAAAAAAATTTATACAAAATGTTACTCATACGCCGTGTAGGACCTATAAAAAGTGCACTATAATTGCAAAATTCGAAGCTGTACTCAATTATTTTTTGCTATAAAACATATTTTAATGCAATCTAATTAAACACTTTTGAAATTCCAGTTTCCTTTTCAAGTGAATACGGTTTTTCAATATACTTGCAAAGAATCCTGTTATCCTTTTAAAAATTCAAAGGTGGAGTTTTTTAAGACAGTCTTTTAAATGTGAGCCAAATATTAAAATTATATAACTTTCGAAGCCTTAAAGGACTTTTTTGCGAATTTAGCATAAGCTGCTAGCAAAAACGTTTACTAAAAATCGTCACAGGCTTCCGTTATCCTAGAACAATACAACTTCGCAAATATGTTATTTAGGCCAAAACGCACCGATATCAAATTTCGAACCTTTAATTTTTCCCATACATTTTTGTGCCAGTCTATGTAGTTAGATACTTTATACAAAGGTAGCTTTTTTCAACCACACGACCCATTTACGCTCGCCGATTATAAACATAATATAGCGCTCGTTTTATACCGCTAAAAATACATATTTAAAAGTGTATTTATGTATGCATCTATGAAAACAAAATCAACAGCAGCCACTTACCGACAGTTGCCAACAGCATAGCTATAAAAAATTGAATGGAATTCATGTTGAATCCTTTCCAATTTAGCCTGTAATCCCGTGCAATCAGCATAAATCCATTGCGGAGTTAAACACTTTTACATCTTCTCGTGTCTTTTCGTTCCTTTATTTATTTTTTTTTTTTTGTGTGTTTTGTGTCACTCGCTCTCAAACACACAAATACAAGCACAAAAGTGAACACATCACTGCACTCATTAGTTACTAACTTGCAATTTCACATTTCACGGTTTTTTGTTGCAAAATTTATTTTTTTGTTTGTTTGCTCTTTATTTTGCTTTTTGATTTTTTTTTAGCATTTACCAATGAGTTTTGTGGTGTAGAAATCTCTTTCCTTGTAAATGTCAACGTGTGCTTAGCTTGAGCAGTGTGCATATGTATAATTGTAGCTGCACTTACATGTATCCTTTTCAGTTCGTACTGTGTATTAAGGGATATTTTTTTCAAGCACTTTCATACCGGCACAATCGCGTTTCCATTTTTTTTTTTTTTTTTTTTTTTTACATTAAATGTTTTTATTGCAAACACCTTTTTTTTGGCTAGACGGAAATATCCTTTACTTAAACCTTTATCCTTTCGTTTATTTAATATTGAGCTTTTGTTTAATTTTTTTGCTAAATTTGCAACTTTTCGCCATGGTGACGTAAATCTTTAGCAAACGTGCGACAATTCTAATTTATATTTCCGTTCGTGTAGTTTATCTGCTTTCTCTGTTTATTGATTTTATTTTATAATTTATTTTCTTTATTTTAAGCCGTAGCCCGTTGCCGGCTTTAAAGTAAAAATTTTCTCTGTTTTAGGTAGTTGTGGGACGTTATCTTTTGCTTTTCTTTCGAATTTCTGCGTTGGTGAAAGTTTACTGAAAATAAAAAGAGAGACATTTTCAAATGAAAGGAAATTAAATCTATTGGAATAAGCAATAGCAGTCAAAATTATTCTGTAGAATTTTTCATGGGAGTGTTTTGAAAGGTAATGGTATGGTCAGGGGCGTGTCCACGGGGGTGTTTTTCAGGTTCAAAACCTCCACTTCGGAATGCAAAAAGTCATATTTTTTCACAGTTCTACAAGAAAAATTACAGTAAAGGTTACACAAAAATATAGTAAAAATTGAATGAAAATATAGTAAAAATGACACAAAAATAAAGTGAAAAAAATTACTATAAAGATAGAAAAAATTTAACAAAAATATAGTAAAAATTGAACAAAAATATAAAACAAAAAAGTACACAAAAATATAGTAAAAACTAAAAAAAAAAAATATAATACAAAAAGTTACACAAAAAGTAAATAGTAAAAAAATTACACAAAAATAAAGTCAAAAGTGACTCATAAAAATAGTAAAAACTACACAAAAATATAGTAAAAATTTAAAAAAAAAATATTATAAGTTACCAAAAAAAATATTGTAAAAATTGAACAAAAATATAATACAAAAAGTTACACAAAAATTACCCATAAAGATAGTAAAAATTACAAAAAAATATAGTAAAAATTGAACAAAAATATAACAAAAAAATTACACAAAAATATAGTAAAAATTGAACGAAAATATTACAAAAAAACAAAAATATATTAAACAAAAAGTTACACAAAAATATAGTAAAAAAATTCCATAAAATAAAGTGAAAAGTTACCCATAAAAATAGTAAAATTCACAAAAAGTATACTAAAAATTGAACAAAAATATAATACAAAAAGTTACACAAAAATATCGTAAAAAAATTACACAAAAACAAAGTGAAAAGTGACCCATAAAAATAGTAACGATTACACAAAAATATAGTAAAAATTAAAAAAAAAAAAAAAAAAAAAAATTTCAATAAAATATATACAAAAATATAGTAAAAATTGAACAAAAATATTTTAAAAAAATTAAACTAAAATATATTAAAAAATACCTTTAAATATAGTATAGTAAAAATTAAAAAAAAAAAAAAATAAAGTGAAAAATGACCCATAAAGATAGTAAAAATTACACAAAAATATAGTAAAAAATTACCTTTAAATATAGTGAAATTTACACAAAAATATAGTAACAATTGAATA
Organism: Campiglossa producta; assembly: GCA_964058755.1. NCBI lineage: Eukaryota > Metazoa > Arthropoda > Insecta > Diptera > Tephritidae > Campiglossa > Campiglossa producta. The sequence continues at coordinate 6,839,911 of CAXKVI010000001.1, read as the reverse complement.
AAAATATAATACAAAAAGTTACACAAAAATATAGTAAAAAATTTCACAAAAATGAAAAATACACAAAAATATAAGAAAAATTTACCGAAAATATAGTAAAAAAATTACATAAAAATAAAGTGAAAAGTTACCCATAAAAATAGTAAAATTCACAAAAAATATACTAAAAATTGAACAAAAATATCGTACAAAAAAATTACACAAAAATATAGTAAAAAAAATTAAAAAAAATATAGTAAAAAATACACAACAAATATAGTGAAATCGAACAAAAAATATGGTAAAAGTTACCTTGAATTTGACCTTGCCCCTACCAAAAAATGTACATAGGTATATATTTTATTGAAAAAAAAACAACCCTCAAAGGCGAGTTTTCAGAAACTGTGTATCAAAAATTTCCTAAAAAAATAAAAAATCAAAATCCTGGATCCGCCACTGGGTATGGTAATGGCATACATAGACAAAAAATGACACTAGCAAAATCAACTATCTCATAGTGTTATACAAAATTTTGTGTTAAAGCAACTTCTTGCTCTAGTCAATTTAATAGCGAAAGATCTGTGATTTTAATTTTTTGCATCGTTCAATCAAATTTAGTAGAACTAACAGAATTTTTGTTGATCAAACAAAATTTCGAGTTGAAACAACAAACTCCTGCAGTTAGTCCAACAGCGAATCTACTGTCATTACTGTCATAGAACAAAAGTCTAATTAGACGCCGGCAAGCATAAGTACGCGCTGGCATTATGGTAGGCACCTGTGTTCAGCAGTCAAATATTGTGAGCTCGATTCTCGGCGAAGGCAACAAAGCAACGGGAGAAAGTGTGGTGTCATTTAGAAAAAAGTTGTAACTAGAGGTGGGTGAGCATAGGTATACGATGGCATTATGGTAGACACCTGGTTGGAAAATTGGTACATTCATGCTTCTGCAACAATTAAGTTGAGGTGAACAGTTTCAATGAATTTGAATCAACAGGATTGAATAATGGCTAAGAATTGAGGGTGATTTTGGTGGATCCAACCCATATTTTGGTTAATATAATCACCTAATTTTTATCTGTATAGTAATAGTAAAGGATCGGTTGGAAACTTTTTTGTTATGGTTTTTTCCGCAAGATGCTCGTGGGCATATTATTCAAAAAAATAAAATATAAAAATTAAAAAAATTCTATCAGTCTATTCAATGTTAATATGTAAGTATACATGCCCTCGCAAAAGTTACTCTGACACCACCACACTCAACTACCAGACAAACCGTGAATGTTGAAATTGTATGTGTGTAGTCAAAGTGATATGCCAGCTAGTTGACTGCCAGCCAACGCAATGACAGCAATATTTGCCACAAAGTCAGTGGCATAGCTACTGCCACTGCCACTGCCGCAACCTAAACCAAAACCACATTCGTAGTTAATGTCAGTTAGTTGCGCTGACTCGCTGCTTTGGTTTTGTCTATTTTACTGTCTGCCAGAAATTTGAGTTGGGAGGCTGCAATTTTGTATTGGGTTGGTTGTGCGGTAGCAGCAAGTGCCTGCTGGCAGTTTTCATAATGGAAAATCTACATACCCCAAAATTGTAATTGTAGATGAGTGTAGCACATAGTCAAACGTGAAATATTACCAAGGTGTTTAAAAAAAAATGTTCGAAATTGATAAGCTAACTCAAAATCTTATCAATTCAAGCGAGATAATTTTTTTTACGGTAGAAAAGGGCGCAAGAGTCAACTTTTTTCTTAAAATTTTTCAGTTCTATCGATCTTTAATAGGCGCGAGATAGAGAGAAAAGCATATTATTTGTTTAATTTTAACAGCACTTGAAAAAATTTCACGACTGTGCCCCCTTCTACCCTATATTTGTAGTATATTTATATATTCTGGCTATCTCGAAGAAAGCTCACGGATTTCGACAAAAATTTAGTATTTAGATAGTGTACTACATTTTAAGAACCCCTAGCTAAGTGTTGCCACTCTGGAGGTTTGGTAGAGTTGCCACCTAGTTATACATTTTTTTTAAATTAACAATAAGTATTTTACGTCGTATTTGAACAAAAATATTTTTAGGTAATGTTACCACTTAGGGTTGCCACCTAACCCAATTATAATTTTTTTTGTCATATGCGCTATTATCTCGCTCTCATTTGAATGGAATTCTCAAAAAAGGTAATATCGTGTTTTTGAAGCTATTCTTTTTAAGTGCTGCCACTGAAAAGTTTTTACAGGGTTGCCATCTATTTAATTTTTTTTAAATTGGGTTTCATATGGAAGGTATTTTACGTCATATTTCAACAAAAGTATTTCAAGGTTAGGTACCAACTAAGTTTACCGCTCAGCCTTATATAACTACTTTAGCACCGTTAGTACAATTCTCGAAAATAAGAGGTCAATTAAAGGAGCGCAACCTGTAAGTGGAGGTCGAAGGTTAATTGTTTTTTGGAAAGAGTTGCCACCTGCTTCTTTTCTCTATAGTTAGGTTGTTTCTTCAAGTTGAGGTGCCAATTGAAGGCGCTCAGTCTGTAGATGTGTAGGGATGTCTAATTTTTTGGAAGGAGTTGCCACCTGTTGAAAAATGAAATTTTTTAAGTAATACATTGTAATTGAAATTGAATTCAAAGTTAAAATGTCAAACTATAGGGCTCGCACCGTAGATATGCATCTCTAAATTAGTTGCCACCTGTTTCAAAAATTGTATTGTATGGGTTTTTGATATTTAAAGAAAAGTTGTCAAATAAGAGAAGGTTATTGTTTTTTTTAGAAGGGTTACCAATAGCCTAACAACTTATGTTTCCATTATAATTTGTTATCAAAGTCTGAATCACAAAAGTCAGCTAAAATTTCCAAAGCCCCCTCAATAATATATTAAAAAATTCCTATTAGCTGTTCAAGTAGTCAAATTCATAAAATTTCAACATAAAATATCCTAGTTTATTGAACTAACTCCACAACTGTGATTCTCGATTTTCAAAGTAATTCAAGTCAAGCGCCAACACACTTCAAGCTCACTGTTCCCATTTAATCGCTATTTCAGCAGCACAAAAATGTTTTTTTTTTTTTGTTTTTGCCAAAGCCTGGCAATTTGTCATATTACTCATGTGGGCGCTTAAATATGTATGCAAGTATTCATGTTTCGTCATATTTTTCACTCACATATGCACAAGTATTAATGAGTATTTGTTGTCTACTAACAGAGCTACCCTTCACTTTATGTAAATATTCACTTTTATCCCTGGTGTCTAGCTATGGCTAATTCATCATCGCGTTGTAGCTTTCACTAGTATTAGTTTTGTCTGCCATCCATATGTCATTTTGATTTGAAAGTAAACTTGTCGCTCTGGTTTTTTCAACGTGTTGTTGCTTTTGCTTTTCCAGCTGACAATGGCGTATTTGTCTAGCTGACAATAGTTGTACACACATACATATCGAATACTTACATAACTATATGCACATGAATGCCAGTATATAAATTTTACAGCAAAAAAAAAAACATCGACCTGTTTCGATGGACATTTTTGTATGTATATTTTTGTATGTATGCGCGCTCTTTTAAATTTATGAACTAAGTCGACTGTAAACTGTCTAAAAATCATTTTAGCGAAAAATTGTTATTGCCACTGGATGTAATAGTCATAAATGTATTTATCATAGAGGGTTCGGATCTAACAATTTTAATTAGCGGTAGAGATGAGCTGAAATGTAAAAGGGTTAAAGAATTCAATGTTGAGGCCATAATAAAATTTGATTAATTAGAAGATCATGTGTGATAGATCAGGGCCTAAATTCACAGTTACTGAATCCAGGCCCAGGTAAAAGGAAATGCGTTCGAGTATGCAAGCTTGTCAACTTTAAAATACAAAATTTCTTGAAATGTTGGAGATTGATCAAGGACCGATACATATAATAACATTTTAAATTTCTGTCTATCTGTATGTTTGTGGACGCATCACTCAAAAACAGCTGAATTAAATTGACTGAAACTTCCGCTGGTGCATCACTAGACTTCTAACTTAAAATTTAAGATATTCCCAATTTCGATGAGTCGACCGATTTCCCAGTTATCGGCCGATTTCCAAGCTATAGACCTATATTTTAAGCCTTAATAGAACTTTTTATGTAATTGAGAAATATTCTCCAAATAGTTTTAGGGCTACACTGAAAAAGCTGGTAGGGGGTCGGTTCCAAAAAAAAAAAAAACTCACGGTATGATCCCGAAAGTCTTTTGAAATGACTTCGAAAAAGTCCAGAATTTAGTTTCGAAGTCTAAAAAAAAACCGGAAAAAGAGACATAAGAAATCCTGAAATGGTACCGAAAAAATCCCAAAATGATTCCGAACACAACCCCGAAATGGTCCGAAAAAAGGCCCGAAAACAATCCGATAATAGTCCCAAAAAAGTCTCCAAATGGTATCTGAAAAGTCGAATATGATCTCAAAAAGAAACCCGAAGTGGTCCCGAAAAAAATACAGCAGTAGTCCGGGAGGGGTCCCGAAGTATCCATGTTTCCAAATAAAACCAAGAAGTCCAGGGAAAAGACCCAGCTGTCCTAAAACAAATGATTTTCGAAATTTTCGATATCGAAAGTGGGCGTAATGTAGAGACAATTTATCCAATTTCAACAGGTATACTCCCAACGATACTAGTACACTTTGTGTCAAATTTCATCCTTTTACCGTAACCAGTTTAAAAGTTACGACCAGTCAAATTTTCAAATATGCCTCCTTTAAAAGTGGGCAGTGCCACGCCTACTTAAAAAAATTTATCAAAAACTCATAAAAGAGTATGTAGAACTTTAGTTTATGATAAAAGAAACTCGTAACAAAAATCCTTCACGCATCAAAAAAGAAACTCAAGGTAAACAAAAACAATTCTCGATCCGGTAATTAAATTGAGTCAAATGGAGACCTTGGAATCTGCTTGTTTAGCTCTGAACGTACCAGAATAAAAATATGCGTAATTCGTAGAAAACTTTATTCAAATATTTTTATATTCAATTAATGCAAAAAAGAGCATAATTTTATTAACACAACAACAACAACATGCCATTGCGCATTTTACTCTTCATTTAATTTAATATTTGACTTTCATAATTTGTATTCGTTTTTTTTCAGTTTTTGTTAATTTTTTAATTGCCGGAAGCCATTTTCCAGCACTCAGTCGCCAACTATACGCGCCACGCTTGTTAACCACTCAAATACAGAGCTAAATGTCATATTGCACTACTAATTTTACGCCCCTTAACCTCTCTCTCTCTCTTTTTGTGTTTATGTCATAAGTGCATGTTTATTGCAGCTTTTTTGGAGGTCACTCATACGCAATGGTGTACCCTATTGTATTTATTTGTACGCTATAATTACAAGCATACATTTGCAATAACTACAACCCTGAAGCGTGAATTTACATGTAAAATGTGCATATGTTTTCACACAAATTTGCATTTGAACATTTATTTTTTTTATATTTGTTTATTTATTTAGTTTGTTTACGTAATATGCAAATAGCACACATTTTGTCCACATAGTTACGCTTACAATAATATTTTTAAGCGCTTGTTAATTACCATGAATATGCATGTTTTCCAAATATTTTTCGCAAATTTTCATACAATTTCGGCAATTGAAATAATACCATTTTAGTAGAAGCTTAGAGAAGTTTTATTTAGAGCTTAAAAATGATTGCCACTAAATTTTCTGGTGCTTTGCATATTTAAGCGCGCTGGAATATTTTACGTTTTTAGTGCCAAATACTCTTTAATTTTAGAGCTTCTGCCGAAACCATAACAGAAAGAATTTATGATGATTATTTTTGTGTTTGCACTAAAATTTGTTATTCTATAATATTTATTAAGTTAATTGTTTAGGTATTTAAAAGAAATGTGTAAATAATTAAAGTTTTAAGAGAACATAGTTTATTAACAATTTCATTAAATGTTTAAAGAGCATTTGCGCTGGAAATGAATTATTTTAGAAAATACAGTATTTGACCTGGTAAAATATTGCCTTATAGTCGCTGGAGGCGCAGATTCGGAATTTATGTATGTTAGACTGTCCCAAAAATTTATGAAAAAATTGAGTTTCGAAATTTGATATGCATGCGCTCTAGAGCCTAAATGACATGTGTGTGAAGTTTTTTTGTTGTAGGATAACGGCAATCCATGCCGAATTTTCGTTAAAGTTTTGCTAGTTATACTAAGTTGGCAAAAAAGGCCATTAATGTTTTGAAAATTACATAAATCTCCAACTTTAAATTTTTAAAAGGATAACAGGATTCTTTACAAGGGTATTGGAAAAACGTATTAACGAGAAAAGGACATTGGAGTTTTAAAAGTGTTTTAGTAGATTGGGTAACACTATGTTTTCTAGCAAAAATAATTGTGAACAGCTTGAAACTTTGCAATTAAAGTGCACTTTTCATAGGTCCTACACGGCGTATGAGTAACATTTATTGTATTAATTTTTTTCGTCGATATCTTCGAAACGGTTTGAGATATCGAAATAAGACTTACTTAAAGTCAATTTCTGGGGTACCTACGTATATCCTGTTCATCTCCTGTGCATACTTAAATATTTGTATACACATTTTCAGAACTTTTATTACAAAAATATTTTTAAAACACATGGGCTCATAGTCATAGTCGAAATAAGGTAGGTATTAAAGTTAGAGTCGGCTTTTTTGACATATATGCCGTTGGAAATTGTGTCAAAAAGCCGACGTTAACTGTGATACCCACTTTTTTTCGACTATGAATACGGGCCATGGAGTTTTGAACAAATTTAAGGATACGAATTTTAAAGGACATTACTTCCATGTCGTTGAAGGACGATTAAAAAGAAGTTATATTTAGCCTACATTTCAGTTATCGTTTAAAAAGCAGTAACCACATCTCCATATTTTGTTGATATTTTTCGGGAGGTGCTAGAATCTTTGAAACTATAAAGGTTATTCTGAGCACTGGCACAAAAAAATACCGATTTACTAACTAAAAAGTCCTGTAATTGTAAGGATAGAGCATTCGAGAAAATCGAGTACATAAATCATTTAATTAGCAAATCGCATTGGAATGTAGTACGATTTTACTGAAAATTTCAACTGCAAGTGAAAAAGATAGCGTCCCCTTAGTGTATAATGATAATGTGTAGCACATTCATCTTTCTGGCGCAACGGAAATGTTTAAAATCTGAATTTTAAAATTTTTAGGAATTTTTGTTTGCCAGAAACAGGAATGTGTTGCACTTAACAACATACACTATGGCGTATACGTAACAATTTTGCTACACATTCATGTTTCTGGCAAAACAAAAAATTTAAAAAATTTAAAAATTGAGTTTTTAAACATTTTGTTGCGCCAGAAACATGAAAGTCTAACACATTCGTTTTTCTGGCTCAATTTTCAGAGATTGAAGTACACATTCATGAAAATGGCAGTGCGAATTCCGGGGGTTCCTTATAGTTGCCTCTGGCAAGCGACCGACGATATGAAAATCTCATGCCACGGTGTATAACGGCTGAAGTCTTCTAAACGACTTGGTGGATTTTTTTTTTAAATTTTGTGTGTGTATTTTTTGGAGCATATGAGAATAGGTTTTTAGGGTGTTGAAACGTAGAAGGCATTTCTGCGATATGGGTATCCAAGGAAAGATGTTGATAAGAATTTTAACAGGAAGTGATTCCAAGTCCCATGTAGAAACCCCTTTCCACGAAATCAATGAATTTGTGAAGCAGGGCCTGGATTCTCTAACTGTGTGTTTTGAAATATAAAATTTTTTCCATATATTTTAAATGGTAAAAAGAGGGAAAATTTCAAAACTCACAGTCAGAGAAATCAGGCCATGATGGTTCTAGGTCCCATGTACGAAACCTTTTCTCAAATATCGACCAAAATGTGGATCAGGTGTGGCACAGAAGTGATTCTTAGTTTCAAAAATATGGGAACTATGAAAAACAAAAAAAAAAAAAAAATAAAAAAAATAAAAAATAATACAAAAAAAAAAATAAAATAAGTAAAAAAAATCAAAAAACCAAAAAAAAATACAACAAAAATCAGTTTCGGAAAAGTGTTGCTCATAGTTGAATTTCATAGCATATGTCAATTTTAGCAGCTAATAAGGACTGTGTTAAAATGAATAATTTATTTCGGAGAACATACATTGGCATTTACAATAACGAAGATATTCGCAGAATGAGCCATGAACTTTAATATACATATTTTCCAGCTCTGCAGCAAGAAATTCATTAGAGCAAAAATTGTTGCACGGACAAAGCTTTTGACCTGATTTTCGGATGTAGAAAAAAGCAAAATAGCATCCAGCAATGCACAATGCTCAGGACAAATGCAGTTAGAAAGTGCAACACTTGGACAGACATGTTTGTAGTTATGTTTGAATGGTTATTTGCTCTAGGCGCAAGCATGAAGGAATTCACAAAGAAATTACTTAGCAATGCCATTGGCATGCATTCGCACACACACACACACACACATCGATACATATAAGAAAAGTTTGCATTGAGTGTACGATGCTACCGTAAAGCACTCTGTAGAAAATTTTGTACAGCCATCAAGCTTTGTGTTGGTATATATAAACTTTAATACGTAAGATTTTTTTACAATTTTTGGGTGGTTCGAAACTTAGCCATAATAGAACTCCTTTTCATTATGTAGACTTTTGAAAATTTATAATAAAAAAATTCTGAATTCCTGCAGGGTATCCAGCCAAAAGTGAAAACAGTCGAATAGCACCAGTAGCTATGCAATGATAGAATGACAGTGCTGTTAGTTATAAGTAAACTGGTTGCATATGTCTTGGGCGAGAAGAGAGAGAGAGCAGAGAAATGAAAATTCCAATAAAAACAGATCAAATGAAAATTCAAAAACAGTAAATGCATTGACACACAAGGAATGGCAAATGAAGAGCAAAATGCAAAGCAAAGTCTGCTGAAAGGTATGGATATGTACAAAATTGTTTGTGTTTACATATACATATATATATATATATATATGGTGAAGAAGACGCGTTTACGTTCACAAGTGCAATGTCCTTGTACGGTAGAAGCATATTTCGCAAATAATTCGTTTATAATATGTTATTGATTTTGACATTAAAATGAAAATAAAAATTCACAGACTTCACTAGCTACAAAGGTCGAAAGTTCAAAGTAAAGCAAAATGAATGCAGTTGTTGAATATTTTGATGAAGTATACAAAGAAAAGGTTGTCTAAATAATGTCGCTAGAAATTGTAGATTGTATTTGAAATAGCTGGGTGGTTTAGAACCTTGACATATGCATAGATGAGAGTAAAAGAATTGCAAGTTATACGATAATATTTTATTTCTGAAAAAGTTGATTTAAATAATAAATTATTCGATTATAAATTTTTTTTTTTTGATTTTTCAATTAAAATATTGTCGCTCGCTTGCCAGAAGCATCAGCGAGCCAATAAATTAAAATTTTGGGAAATCGTATTTGAAAGTGTATTTCTCTCGCAAAACTTGAAACTATAGTTTTTGACATGTTATATTCTCATTACCTATACTTTTTCCACTGGTCTAGTTTTTACGTTAATATTCCCTCAACTCCTCGTGATTCGGCACATTCATCTTTTAAAAAATTTCCAAAGTAAATTTTTTAAAATTTAAAAACTGAATTTTAAATTTGTTTAAAATTTACGTTTTGCCAGAAACATGAAGTCAAAAAGAGACACCATGGCGTATTCGTAACAATTTTGCCACTCATTTATGTTTCATGAAAATGGCATTGCAAAATTTCGGGGGTTCCTTGTTCTTTGGAAACTCAGGGTTTTTGTGATCCTATTAACTCAAATCTGGAAAAGTGGAACATTCACATCTCTGGGTCAGTGTCCTGCTACTAATGGCGGCACTTCCACATACACCGACGATTGGAAGATAGAAGGCAGAGTTGGAGAAGGGGTTTACTCAAGAGATCTGGACCTTGAACTCTCCTTTATACTACCTGATCAGTGCAGTGCCTTTGAGGCTAGAGTCTCAGCAATCATGGACGCCACGGCTAGGATAGGTAAACACACTACCAGAGGGATATCGTTATTTTGAGTGACAGGCAAGCGGTCTGCAAATCCCTTAGCTCTTACTCGTTGCGCTCTGAACTGATCCTCAGCTGTCGTCGATCTCTTCAAGAGATGGTTACAGAACCATGTGAGGTCCACACGGGTTCCAGGACACAGGGAAACTGTAGAGCAGTCGAACTTGCTAGGCAGGGCCGACCAAGCAGTTTCTTCGGGATAAAGTGCGCTTAGGTATGCCGTTTGCCACATGTAAGCTTATGCTGAAGGAGTACACGCTCCGCCAAGCCAACGAAAGATGGCTGCAATCCCCAGGGTGCCGGATATACAAACCAAACTAGCCAAAATGGGATCATAAAAAATCTATACACATTTACGCCCTAAGTAAGAGGAAACCCGCCATATGAAAAGGGGAATTAACTGGGCACTGCCTTATTGGTAGGTACGCAGCAAGGCTAGGTGTGCCCTACTGAAGATGCTGTAGGAGTTGCAAAGATGATGAGAAGGAGGATAAAGAGGTAAAAGATAGCCTATGCCAGGGCGGTTAGATGGATATAAAAGACTTGTTAGCCTTCATCAAGTCATCTAAATGGTTCGAGGAGGAGTAACGGTGTCGGTTTAGCAGTGTCAGTCCTAGGAATCTGTTATAATATTGCCGAGTCTCGAGACGCACTTTCCTAGAGTTGGTGGTATCACAACGGGCCTTATAAAACTGGCTTACTTGTGCCTCTGCGGCTGCCACTTAAACCTAACCTAATTATGATGTCAGTAATATTTTTAGAAAATCATGCTGCCATCCTGGCCTAAATATGCCTCTTCGAAAAAAATGTAAACCACTCGTAGAAAAAACTTGAACATTTTAACGTAAGTGTGTTGAATTTTCGGAAGTTTCGCAAAAACTTCACCCCTAAATTATAATTAATAAATCGTCGCTTGCTTTCCAAAGACATGAATTTGCCAGTTTTAACCTCTCGTTTCTGTGCGATTCACGAAAATCCTGAGTTTACAAAGTACAAGGAACCCCCGGAAATTTGTAATGCCATTTTCATGAATGTCTAGGTCAATCTATGAAAAATCTGACGGAACGAAAATGTTTAAAAATTGAATTTCTAAATTTTCAAAAAATTTTCCTTCAGCCAGAAACAAGAATGTATTGCACTGAACCACAAACCCCATGGCGTATACGTAAGAATTTTGCTACACATTCGTGTTTCTGGCTCAACGAAAATTTAAAAAAATTTACTTTGGAAAAAAAAAAAAAAATTATAAACAACAAAAAAACAAAAAATCCAAATTTTTTATATGAAAAACAAAAACAATTTTGCTACACATTCGTGTTTCTGGCTCAATGAAAATTTTTAAAAATTTACTTTGGAAACAAAAAAAAAAAAATCAAAAACAATTTTTTTATATGAAAAAAAAAACACGATTTACAAAATAAGTTTCGTATGAACTGTCACTCATCGGAGGGTTAAAAGAGGAATTGAAGAAATATTAACCTAAAACCTATGTCAAAACTAAAATTTCAAATTTTGCGAGAGCAATAAACTTTCAAATACGATTTCCCAAAATTTTAATTTTAAAATTAGTTTCTTTTTGTATTTTTTTTTTTTTAATTTTTCTAGTCAAATTTAAACAACTAATAGTTTTGAAATATTTGTCGATGCATCATACATACTTTTATATTTCAACCGAGATCATATTTCTTATTAGCTCTTGAAGTTAAGTTAATAGGTTTTGTGGTGCATGAATATAAACTGACAGTTTTTTCCTCTTGAAATGTATTCATTTCCACTTAGCATAATAATTGAAAAAAAAAAGAAAAACTAAACGAGTTTTTTGCACATCCTATTTTCAGCAAGCTTAATTTCTTTGTTTATTTACATTTGCATTTCCTTTCACAAAACGATTTACACATCAATCACCATAACACCATTCACCTTAATGTCAAACCAAAAAAAAAAAAAATATATATTTCGCACACATTTCACACGCAATTATTTACGTATAAAATTTTGTCAACACATTTAATGCGTTACCGACCGGCCGAAGTTGGGTATCAATGCGGCGCCAGATGATACCAAAGACTGAGGCGTATTTTTTCACAAACATTCGTCGGCTTCGGCGTCTGCGTCGTCATAGTCGTCGTCGTCGACATCATCATCACCATCGTCATCGTTGTTCATAGTAAATCCCAGCCGTCGAATCGCATCGAGTTGAATCTCGTTGATTGCGAGTCGAGTCTGTGTGCCAAATGTTCTATACTCATACATACATTGTAGAGTTGAAGCAGCATCTGCTGCTGGTGCGGCAACAAAAAGCAAGCAGCCAGGCTCAGCATTAGTACCAGCAGTTAGACTAGTAAATTTTATTGCTCTAAATGCTGTTCAAACGAGAATTTGATGCTTCAGCTGTGGTTGTGGCTGACATCATAACGATTTTTTTTTTTTAGTGTCGCAAATTAAATATGGTTCTCGCACACATTGTGCTCGTGAGATGTCAATAAAATTGTTCGTGTTTTGTCTATAGCTGCAGGAAGCTCTGTGGCTGAAGCTGAAAAATTGAGGGAGACTTATAATTGAGTGCGCTTAATGAAGCTATTCAGAGTAAGTGAGAGAAAGAGAGGAATACGCCAAATGGAAAGTGAGATATGACAGCTATTTTCAGCAAAGGAAGTGCCAAATCTAAAAACCCTCAGAGTTCTAAAAAAGGATGCTGAGCAATGTCGCCTCCTCTCTCTCACTTGCTGACTAGCTTATTTGTAGTTTTGTCGCTGGGCGACTTTTTAAATCTTTTCTCATCTCTCTCTCATTTAATTTCTCTCGTTTAAGGTTGCTATTTTGATGGTTTTTTAAACTTGACGTTAAAATCTCACAAATTTACACTTTTAGCCCAATAGCTCCTTTACAACTATAGCCGAAGTGTCAAATACTATTTGAATAATGCGGGCATTAAAATGTCAAATACCTCGCCTCTTTGCTGTAATCATATGGGCCAGTTGTCTGGGTAATCCGTGCAAAATGTTAGAGTTCAATGTGTGTGTGTGTGTGTGTTATAACTTTAAAATGTAGTACTAGAATTATGCAACAATAAGCTCGTAGATAAGCGTAAAATATATGAGGGTGGGGAGGATGTGTGTAAATGATATGCAGCGTTTGTGTAATTGTGTGAATATAGCACTGAACTTGTGGACAAAAAGGATTTTGATTAAAAGACTAGTACCTGGGTGACCGAGTTTGATCGGTGCTATCAATTTAGCGTAACTTAACTTACCCAAGTGATCCCAAAATGACCCTAAAATAATCCCAAAACGACCCAAAAATGATCCCAAAATTATCCCAAAATGACTCCAAAATGATCCTAAAATGATCCCAAAATGGACCCAAGCTGATTCCAAAATGATCCCAAAAGACCCTTAAATGTACCCAAAATGGACCGAAAATGACCCTAAACTAGTCCCAAAATAGTCTTGAAATGATCACAAAACGACCCCAAAAAGACCCCAAAATTGAACCCAAAATGGCTCTAAGATGATCCCAAATGAGCCTTAATGATTCCAAAATTATCCAAAAATGATTCAAAAATAATCCCAAAATTATCCCAAGTGACCCTTAAACCATCCTAAGATGATCTTAAAATAATTCAAATATGATCCTAAAATGACCCCAAAATATACAAATACAATACGGTAAAATGGTAACCCTGGGCGGCAACCATACTTGTAAATATTTTAGTTCGTATGGCGGCGAAAATAGCTTTCTTATGATACCCATATCGGCATATCTTGCTCCATAATTTAAAAAAATTGAGAAAGGTGGCCACCCTGTAAACTCCTCAAGTGGCAACTCCCAAGTGGATAGTCCAAGAATCTGTAATACTATCTCTATACCAAATTTCAATCTAATCGGTCAAGCCGTCGAGATAGTCCCTGATATAGAAATATACTGTGGTAAGGTGGCAAACCTATTTGTCAATATTTTAGTTGGCATGTCGCTGAAAATACCGTTGATACCCATGTTGTCATATCTTGCTCCATAAATAAAAAAATTGAGATAGGTGGCATCCCTGTAAACCGCCCCAAGTGACAACCCCGAGTGGATAGTCTAAGAATCAATCATACCATCTATATGCCGAATTTCATTCTAATCGGGCAAGCGGTTTCCGAGATATACAAATATACAAGTTTAGCCTTTAACCGCCTAGGCGATTTTGGCCGTCCAACATGTTACGCCAGTCGGTTCTCTACTTGGTCCTGCCATCCTCTACTTCCACCGGCGGGTGCCGATAAAAATACCTTCTAGGCCGGAGCGTCTTCGTTCATTCGCACCACGTGTCCTAGCCAGCGGAGCCGCTGGGTTTTAATTCGCTGAACTATGTCCACGTCTGCGTAAAGCTGGGAATTACATTTAGAGTAAACATATCATAACTGTTGCTCGAGCTGATCCCCGAGCTGGGTGGGGTTTCAGTCCCGGAATTTATTGGCAGATAACATAAAAAAATAACATATCTTCACTAAAATTGTCAAATAACTCTCATTAAGCGTCTCGATAATACAAAAATGGGCGTGATTGGCAAAAATAATCTCGACTACTTCTAATACATCACTTTTTTGAAACTCAAATAAATATTTCAATAAAGAAAAAAGTAGTCATTGCTAAAATTTGGTTTTCCTATTGTTTATGGGGAAAAAATACAACACAAATGTTTAATCAAATCAGTTAGCACACCCTTGACATTAGGTATCAATTTCAAGGATTTTATGTTGATCAGAACTTGCCAGCAGTCTATTAATATCATCTGTATAATTGCTTACCCTTTTCCAAAAAAAAAGCACAATCCTGTACTTTCTGTAATCATTATGTCGTGCTTCTTCAGCTTCAACTTAAAGCATTGCAATAGTTGGTATTGCATCATCAATTATTTGATTATGCATGTCTATATATGTGGGATAGCAACCCTTGCACCATCTCATCTCTCTTGTACAATCACCCTATCATCATTATACTTCCACCATCTCTCATACAATTGTTTATGCGAGCGATCAAAGAAGGCAGTTGGTTTTACGTGACGTGTGCGACGGTGCAGAATTGAACATCTAAAATCAATCTCATTTTTTCAATTTCAATTAATCTAATTTTGTTTGTGTTCAAACTCATTTTTTTTATAATTAAAATAAACCAAATTTATATTTACATTTAATAAATATCTATATTAAAACGTAGGTTATATTCGTTAAGAAAAAAAATGTTACGTATACGTCATGTCACTTTTATGAAAATTTTTACTGATTTTTCGTCATTAAATGAAGGGGAGCAAATATCAGCAAGATTTGTTTGCAGGAACTGATAGAAAATATTCCAAACCTTCATTTTATTATAGCTAGATGGTGTAGCACGCTGTAACACACCAACTTTTGGGCTATCCAAAGTGGCAAAGGTGGCTTTTAGAAAGCGTGATTTTTGCTGACTTATATTTGTTTTAATATATTTTGATTTTTTTTTCTATTTAGTCAAGGAAGTGCCATATACACACAACTAAGTCCATACAAAGTCCAAAAAGTTACAGGCCAAATTGGCAAAAATGCTTAGCGTCCTTAAAGCCCTTTTTTTTTGTAAAAAAATGTTAGTTAACTTTTTTCAATTATCCTTAAAGACATGGAAATAATGTCATTTAAAATTATTAGCCTTAAAATTTCGAAGGGCTCGTTGTGTTATAAAAAGTTGTATGTTCTAATAAAAGTCCTGAAAATGTACATATATACAAATATTACAGGATGCACAGGAGATGCACTGGAGAAAAACAGGATATACCCATTCTACTTTATGATCCGAATTCTCATAAGCAGTTTACATGAGACACTACAAAAAGTTTTGGACAATTTTTTCTTTGTTTAAAAAGCTATAAATCATGTAGAATAACAGTTGAATTATCTTAAGAGATACGAGATATAACATTTAATGTTATTTAACATATGTACATTTGAAGAATCCTGTAGACCTTATGGCAACAGTGAGAAATTTCGCTGTTATAGATATTGTATTACATTATGTTACAGTTATCGTCTCTGTTAACTACTTAGCAGAGCAACTACAGGCAGTGGCGCGTGCTTGTGGGTTATCTACAGAAACTTATGAATTACACGAGGTACCTATAAAATAAATCAAAGCATCCTTCATACTGCAATTTTAAATTTCATGAGCTTACTCATGGATATGGAATGGATAATGAAATATTCTATATATAGTAAATGGTCAATGTTCTCTGTACTTGCGTGCATTATAACAAAAATACTCCTACATAAAATACTGTGAAAATATGTATAAACACCTGCGAAACCACACCCAATCGATTTCTTACTAAACACAGATCATTTTATTTGAAATTTATTCACACGAAGGAATATTTGCATATACATTCCCACACATAGGTAAATATCGCAGTGGAAAATTAACAAAAAAATGTCTTTATTATTTATTCACTGAAACTCAGTTAATCACATTCGACTGTAAAATGAACTATTTAAAATAAATACAAAGCCATTAATTTGCATTCGATTATTTATTTATATTGCGCATTTGTAAAACACAAACATAACAACAATTGAGTGTTGATAAATATTTCAAAAATACTGCTATATACATATATCATATTGGTATAGTTGTATATTTATGCGTAATCGTATGATGAAAAAGCTCTTCAACATTTTATTTCTCATGACAACAAAGTGCGTAAATATTGAAATTCCAATTATTTAATTCATGTGAAGCTGTTATATTCTACACTGGTTTTTATTTATTTGATTACAAAAAGGATTAAAAAGAAAACTCTAGTAGACAGCTGTCGTATGCTGACTAATTTTTGTGATAAGAATTAAACTATCTGTGCTTTTTTTTAATGAAGTACAATTTTTAAAATTAAAGTGAAGTTTGAATTAGTTATGAACGGATCTTTTATTTATTTACTTCTTATTTCATTTCGTTCCCTTTTATTTTATTTTATTATATTTTATATTTTTATTTATTTTTTTACTTTATTTTATTTTATTTTATTCTATTTTATTTTATTTTATTTTAGTTTATTTTATTTTATTTTATTTTTTTTTTATTTTATTTTGTTTTATTTTATTTTTTTTATTTTATTTTATTTTATTTTATTTTATTTTATTTTATTTTATTTTATTTTATTTTATTTTATTTTATTTTATTTTATTTTATTTTATTTTATTTTATTTTATTTTATTTTATTTTATTTTATTTTATTTTATTTTATTTTATTTTATTTTATTTTATTTTATTTTATTTTATTTTATTTTATTTTATTTTATTTTATTTTATTTTATTTTATTTTATTTTATTTTATTTTATTTTATTTTATTTTATTTTATTTTATTTTATTTTATTTTATTTTATTTTATTTTATTTTATTTTATTTTATTTTATTTTATTTTATTTTATTTTATTTTATTTTATTTTATTTTATTTTATTTTATTTTATTTTATTTTATTTTATTTTATTTTATTTTATTTTATTTTATTTTATTTTATTTTATTTTATTTTATTTTATTTTATTTTTTTATGTATTTTATTTTATTTTATATAATTATATTTTGTTTTCCTATTTACATTTACTCATTGGCCACCATGTCGTATGAGTAATATTTTTTGCATGCAAATATTAAAGTTTACAGTATTCCATTTTCTTCAGACCTGCATCTTATGGCATTATGTGTCTTTTCGCTGAAAAAAGTTATCACGCCAAAACATTAAAATAGATTTGATTTTTGCACTTTGCGGTGATTTCATGTGCTTAATCTTTGCTTCTTGCTCACACCCTCAATTCACATTTTATGCAACACAAAACCAAATAAATTTCAAAGGATTTGATTTCTTTTATTGAGAAATTTCGCGCGAAATGTTTATTCTCGAGTATAACTCTTTTTTGTTGTTGATAAATGTGCAACGTAAAAAATTGAAGCAAGAAAACTGAAAGCATAAAAGTGCTTTGTATCATTGCACTGCTGGTAAATCGCAACATCAACAGCAACAGCGCCAGCCACAACAACGCATGCAAACCGTGCAGTCAGCTAAACAAAAATCGTCACAGTAGAATTTTTTTGTAATCGAATTTGAGCTTGCTGTTGCTTAGGAGTTTGCCACGTTTATATAGGTTTCTATGTGTAAATAAAAAAAAATTATAAAATAAGGCTATATAAAACCAAATTTA
This sequence comes from Campiglossa producta, assembly GCA_964058755.1. NCBI lineage: Eukaryota > Metazoa > Arthropoda > Insecta > Diptera > Tephritidae > Campiglossa > Campiglossa producta. The sequence goes on along the minus strand of CAXKVI010000001.1, from coordinate 6,821,664 downwards.
ATACAATTAAAAAAAGAAGAAAAGATAAGGAACAATCAGCATTCATTATTTTCCAAAGAATGGTCTTGGTAAAATTTACCAGCGGAAATTTATTTCAAAGGTAACCTTTTTGGTACATATCTATAAAGGTAGTCTTAAACATTTTATATATACCAATGTTATTCGTATACTTATCTAGACATATTTGCGGTTGTGTGTATGTCAATTTGTCACAGCCATTTTTTGTATTTCTCAGTCGTCTTTATTTTGTACTTTTGTCGAGCGTTGCAGTTATTGCTGTTTGTTGTAGCTTTTGAATTCCGCGTTTGCGTTCAAGTTTGCGTTTGCGTTGGCGGTCATGACCGAAAGTGGTAATTCGTTTAGGAACATCACAAGTGCGGCACACTTCAGCAAATGTTTTATGGGTGCCTCTAACCGCGTCACACGCAAATTGACCCCATTAATCTACTACAATGACGGCTCTAACAACAACTATAACAACAACAGCAGTAAGCAGTGGTAACAATAACTTCTTTCAAATACAATGCAATAGTTTAGTCGACACAGGATTCAGAAGTACAACAAAAATGCCATCAAAAAAGTGCAGAAATCACAAGCAAAGTGTGCAGCGCTCTTAATTTAGCGAGGCCACACATTAGGGGCTGTTCTGGTAATCGTTGTTTTATGAGGGCATCCAGCTATCGTCCAGAGGTCTGACTCATACTTATGTCGATTAAAATAAAATAAAATAAAATAAAATAAAATAAAATAAAATAAAATAAAATAAAATAAAATAAAATAAAATAAAATAAAATAAAATAAAATAAAATAAAATAAAATAAAATAAAATAAAATAAAATAAAATAAAATAAAATAAAATAAAATAAAATAAAATAAAATAAAATAAAATAAAATAAAATAAAATAAAATAAAATAAAATAAAATAAAATAAAATAAAGTAAAATAAAATAAAATAAAATAAATAAAATAAAATAAAATAAAATAAAATAAAATAAAATAAAATAAAATAAAATAAAATAAAATAAAATAAAATAAAATAAAATAAAATAAAATAAAATAAAATAAAATAAAATAAAATAAAATAAAATAAAATAAAATAAAATAAAATAAAATAAAATAAAATAAAATAAAATAAAATAAAATAAAATAAAATAAAATAAAATAAAATAAAATAAAATAAAATAAAATAAAATAAAATAAAATAAAATAAAATAAAATAAAATAAAATAAAATAAAATAAAATAAAATAAAATAAAATAAAATAAAATAAAATAAAATAAAATAAAATAAAATAAAATAAAATAAAATAAAATAAAATAAAATAAAATAAAATAAAATAAAATAAAATAAAATAAAATAAAATAAAATAAAATAAAATAAAATAAAATAAAATAAAATAAAATAAAATAAAATAAAATAAAATAAAATAAAATAAAATAAAATAAAATAAAATAAAATAAAATAAAATAAAATAAAATAAAATAAAATAAAATAAAATAAAATAAAATAAAATAAAATAAAATAAAATAAAATAAAATAAAATAAAATAAAATAAAATAAAATAAAATAAAATAAAATAAAATAAAATAAAATAAAATAAAATAAAATAAAATAAAATAAAATAAAATAAAATAAAATAAAATAAAATAAAATAAAATAAAATAAAATAAAATAAAATAAAATAAAATAAAATAAAATAAAATAAAATAAAATAAAATAAAATAAAATAAAATAAAATAAAATAAAATAAAATAAAATAAAATAAAATAAAATAAAATAAAATAAAATAAAATAAAATAAAATAAAATAAAATAAAATAAAATAAAATAAAATAAAATAAAATAAAATAAAATAAAATAAAATAAAATAAAATAAAATAAAATAAAATAAAATAAAATAAAATAAAATAAAATAAAATAAAATAAAATAAAATAAAATAAAATAAAATAAAATAAAATAAAATAAAATAAAATAAAATAAAATAAAATAAAATAAAATAAAATAAAATAAAATAAAATAAAATAAAATAAAATAAAATAAAATAAAATAAAATAAAATAAAATAAAATAAAATAAAATAAAATAAAATAAAATAAAATAAAATAAAATAAAATAAAATAAAATAAAATAAAATAAAATAAAATAAAATAAAATAAAATAAAATAAAATAAAATAAAATAAAATAAAATAAAATAAAATAAAATAAAATAAAATAAAATAAAATAAAATAAAATAAAATAAAATAAAATAAAATAAAATAAAATAAAATAAAATAAAATAAAATAAAATAAAATAAAATAAAATAAAATAAAATAAAATAAAATAAAATAAAATAAAATAAAATAAAATAAAATAAAATAAAATAAAATAAAATAAAATAAAATAAAATAAAATAAAATAAAATAAAATAAAATAAAATAAAATAAAATAAAATAAAATAAAATAAAATAAAATAAAATAAAATAAAATAAAATAAAATAAAATAAAATAAAATAAAATAAAATAAAATAAAATAAAATAAAATAAAATAAAATAAAATAAAATAAAATAAAATAAAATAAAATAAAATAAAATAAAATAAAATAAAATAAAATAAAATAAAATGAAATAAAATAAAATAAAATAAAATAAAATAAAATAAAATAAAATAAAATAAAATAAAATAAAATAAAATAAAATAAAATAAAATAAAATAAAATAAAATAAAATAAAATAAAATAAAATAAAATAAAATAAAATAAAATAAAATAAAATAAAATAAAATAAAATAAAATAAAATAAAATAAAATAAAATAAAATAAAATAAAATAAAATAAAATAAAATAAAATAAAATAAAATAAAACAAAATAAAATTAAATCTAAGACAGTGTGTGTGACCAGGATCCCTTTGCTCGTAAGGGTTGTTGTTAAAAGTGATTCAAAAATGCAGCATTGCAATTGAGTTCTGTCAGAAGTGAATTAAAGAGGGGCAGTGACGCACGTATTCATGTGTACGCATACATACATCTGTGAATGTAGTAACGACTGTGTATAAATATTTTTTGTACATAAACCTATTTGCCTTGCGCTCAATGCACGACCTTCCTTTCACTTTGATTTGATACGCTCTTTTGTCGGATTACGGTATGAATCGCTTTATATGCACAGTTCACGCTTGTATTTCAAAATTTTTTTCTGCAGTAGAAATTTACGGTTTTTTTTCTTTATTCTTTGCTGCTTTAAAACATATACACAAAAACATACATATACACATATACTTTTTGTTTGTTTACAGTTGAGTGAAGTTTTTATTGCCTCGCTGCTGATGCTGTTGTTAGCTGTTCTTTTTTCTGTAATGTTGATGTGGGGGCTGATGGTGTTCCTGATGTGGCACCAGGGCTTAGCACACAAACAAACATGGCATTCATTGTCCTTCATTTCTTTATTTTTAAAAGCACTGCAGTGTTTTTTTATTTTAAGCTTCTGTTAGCTGCTGATTTTCTGTTTGTTTCTTTTGGTTGTACAGTTTTCAGTTTATGGTCGGTTGGTTGATTTGTCCAACAGACAAAGCAAAAGTGTTTTTCCTTTTTTTTTGTTATTTCATTTTGCAATGATTTAAAAATTTTGCTTGAATTTTGCTCCCCCACTTTGTTTGGCTTTCTCCTTCCAATGTCCTTGCTTTTCATTTTCATGACCCTGAGCAGCAGTGTGTAAAAGAAGAGCTATATAATAAAGCGTAAAGAAATAAAACAGTGCAATAGCAGCGTATTCGCGACCAGCTGCAATGAATTGTATGCAAAATGGGAAATAAATATTTTTCAAATAAATAAAAAAACAGCTGATAAAAGTATTATAATATTATCGCTTACGAATTTGTAGCTTACCACTCGGGGGTGCAATATTTATATGGCAAGAATTATTGCTTGTTTCATGACCTTCATCAGGGTATCGATTCGCTGCTGATATCGTCGGTGTTTATGCAAAACAACGTAATGAAGAAATGCAAAATCACGTAAATGCAGTCACTGTTTAACTTTTGTACGAGCCACTATGTGGTGGGTCAAATTTAAATGTAGTTTTTTTTTGACATTCTATTGCACAACCCCCTAATTTCTTGTTACTAATGAACGGACCTGGGTACCCAGAAGCCCTACTAAGCAATTCTCATTTTTTACCAAATTGTATCTTACATGGTTTTGCATTTGTCCGTTACGTTGTTTTGCATAACCACCTACGATATCCAGGAATTATCTCGAGAACCGTTTGACCGATTTCGATGAGATTTGACATAGGGATATTATGGGTAGTTCTAAGACTTTTCCTTTGGGTGTTGCCACTTCGAGCAGTTTACAGGGTCTTTTTAAATATTAAATGAAAGGTAATGCTACCATGATGTCTTTAAAATAAGTTAACACCTAGGGTTGCCAACCAACTGCATTTTATTAATTTTTTCGTTATAGACTGATTTCGATGAAATTTTATCATTTCGGAACTATTTCGAAATAATTTCGTGGTTATTTTGGGGTGAAATCGCGGTAGTTTAAGGATCATTTTGTGATCTTTTTGGGGTCATTTTAGCATCATTTTTGGGCTATTTCGGGGTGAGTTTTTTTTGTTGATTTCGATCATTTTTCGTTAATTTTGGGATTATTTTGGGATCATTTTTAGGGTCGTTTTGGCGTAATTTTAGGATCATTTTGGGATAATTTTTGGGTAAATTTGGGATCACTTTGGGATCATTTTGGGGACAGTTTGGTATTATTTTTGGGTAATTTTGGTTTTTTTGGAGTCATTTTGGAATCATATCGGGATAATTTTGGGATAATATTACTGTCATTTGGGATCATTTCGGGGTAGCATGTCCGTCCGTCCGTCTGCCCGTGTACACGATAACTTGAGTAAAATTTGAGATATTTGCAAGTAATTTTGTATACAGGTTACTTTCGGATGATAACCACGCCCCATTTTTCGATATCGAAAATTTCGAAAATCATCTAAATTGACATAACTTGAGTAAAAATTGAGATATTTGCATGAAATTCTGTATACAGGTTACTTTCTGGCCAAGGTAGGTGTCTATTGAAAATGCCCGAAATCGGATGATAAACGCGCCCCCTTTTTCGATATCGAAAATTTCGAAAATCATATAATTTGACATATCTCGGTAGCTGAAATGGCTAAAATGATATAATTTTATAGGTGATTTTTTCATAAATTTTTTAAAGTGGTCCAACCCTTGGGTGTTGCGATGGTTTATAAAGTTGCCACCTACTTGATATTTGAAATATATTTTCAAAAGTTTATGTTGGTATGTAAGACTATGCGACAAAATCAAAAGCACCAAGCAAGCTCGGTCACCCAGGTATTAAGCATTTAAAAAAGCATTAATTAGTATTTAGTTGCAGTAACTACCAAATAGTAAAATTTTAAAATAAGATTAATTACCGAATATTAAATTGTATACAAAGCATATTGTGTTCATTTGAGAAAAAAACGGTTTATGATTTTATTTAAATTGGGAATTTATAAGCTTAAAGCGTGACAAAATAATACGTGTATGTTCGCATTAGCATTAGACTGAGCCAGCAACGAGCTTTGTTGTTCTGTTGGGAAAGCTTTTAAACGAATTCATAAAAAAACTAATAGTAATTATTTTTTAGCCAATTGAATGGTCCTTCAGGAGTGAGGCTATTAGATGGAAAAATATTGACAATACTACCGATATATCGATGATTTCTGTCAACAGATACTGAGATATTTCTATTATATCATTTTTTTCTTTACAGCGAAAGTTTCGAGCCTATTTAATGTAATTCATACATGCATACTAAATATCATATGCGTGACTTTTGCCAGTCAAGCGAAAATTAATTTAGCACCATTTATTTATGCAAATTATTGATATCCTTTGGCTAAATAAAAAAAAATATTTTAATTAAATATTAATTAAATATCTTATAAACAAAAAATAAATAGCATTAATAAATAAACCGCATTGTAAGCTGTTAAAACGGAAATTTAAACCGAAATTTTAATAAACTTATCGCATTAGAAACCAGAGATGGGTGCATGTATGATTTCTGCTGAAATATACAGCAAGGTCACACAGCACGAAAAAAATAAAACTGTATAATTTTTTTGTGAAAATTTATCAGACTGATCCCCAGAACATTTTCCACACTACAAATCAACCCACTCTAATATATTTCAGAATTTTTTTCAGCAACGCTTCATCTGAAAATTTTATTCAAAACAAACTACATATGTCAGCTAAAATGTATTGAAATTTCGTTCAGATAGGCCGTTTTGGGTTTTTTTTGTTTAATTTCGGACTCGGCACGGGCACGCACGAGCACCACACGAAATCGCATTTTCAAGCACAAGCACATGGACACACCCGTGCACGCGTGTCGTGTCACGGTCAAAAACACGCACGACGCTCATCTCTATTACACACTTTTTTTTTTGAAGTCAGCGAATTAAATTGTAATCACAATGAAAATATGTATGTTTAAATATGTTCAAGCTACATAGTATAAATTTTCCATTTTTGAGTTTCGAATTGATTTATTTTTAGCAGGTTTTGCTGTT